>CAUYRT010097476.1:0-20294 GCA_963574885.1 Lepilemur ruficaudatus
ACAAAATGTGGTATATGTATACCATGGAGTACTACTCAGCCATGAAGAAGGCTGACTTAATGCCTTTTGAAATAATCTGTATGAAACTGGAGACCATTATCCTAAGAGAAGTATGTAAAGAATGGAAAAACAAACACCACATGTACTCACTATTAAATTAGAATTAATTAGCGAGCACACGTGCATAGAGGGAAGTAAACTCAGTGAAGAGCAAGCAGGGGAGGGGGGAGGATGGGACGGGTGAAAACCTACCTAATGAGTATAATGAACACTGGGTGAGGGGCACACTTAAACAGCCCTGACTCAAGCATTACAAAAGTGATCCATGTAACCAAAAGATTTGTACCCCCCTTAATATTTTTAAATAAATAATAAGAAAAGACTATGTTAAAAACAACAGGGGCTTAAAAGTTGTCGAAGAGATTGAGGAAGGGAGAAGATGGCAGACTAGTGTGCACTGCTCTCAAGGAGAGGATCGAAAGTTGCAGGTGGATGCCTAACTATGGATGGCTCTGCTTGGAAAGGCCATGGTAAAACTCTAAAGAGATAGGAGACATTCAGCATGAAGAAGAAGGTGACAGGTGATTCATTCAGCAAGATCAGAAGGTACCTGGGGGAGGCATCCACATGTGGGTGGAGAAGGAGCTGTGGGGCTCAACGCTTACCCTGCAGGCACTGGTCCAAGCTGTGAGGTGGGGTCAACACCACCACAGACTTCTAGACTGACTGGGGAGCTGATTGGAGTCTGTGCAGAAACACTGCACCAGAGAGCATTCATAGTAGGGATACAGTGGCTACCAATCATTTGGGTTTCTGCAACTGATTCCATTCTGAGCTCTCAGGTACAGGGCACCAGGTCTGCACATGGCTTAGCTTTGCAACAACAGGTTTCATGCAACTCCCACCAGGCCAAGGAGGTAGCAGGAAGAGTGGACACTCCCCTGTGCCATGCTGTGTGACTGGGTGCCAAGCACCCCTCCCCACCAATGTGGAATCTGAGCAGAGACGCACAGATACCACATGAGAATTTTTGCAGCTCAGCATCTGCAGCCTCAGTACACCTGGATCAGCCCTCCACTTGGGTGTCTCTGCCTCTGCAGTCCTTGCACCACTGGAGCCACCCTCGTCCTTGTGGCTCAACCTCTATGATTCCTCCACTGCGGTCTGATCCCATGGTCCCACCTATACAACTGTTGCCCTGCCTCCAGCCTGCAGTTCTGGCTCTGAGGATCCCGCTGAACCCAGGCCTAAGGCTCTGTCCCTGAGGCTTCACCGCAGGTGCTGGGACTGTGCCTTCACCATCCTGAGGCTTGATGCTGTGGTCTTGATGGACCACAGAACCATCCTAAGGTCCAATGATTTGCCAGAAACCCTCCAATCTTGAGCCAACATTACATCCATTTGCTTGCTGTTCAAGCAAATACCCACAGCCCAGACACCCATGACCACTGGCTAGGTAGCCTCATCCAGCTGCCACTGTCACCTCTTCAGGACAACTCCAGGCAGAACAATCCCCCACAACACCAGCCACCATGGAGAAGGTCTCACCCAGTCCCCAACTTGAGATTCCAGCGATGATCTGGGGAACAATCCACTACCCCACATGAAGATCATCCAGCACTGGATTGAACTGTGACAATCACAGAAGAAAGGGACAAAACATAACAGCTGCACTATAGCCTCTCAGTGTGCCCACCCATCCCTTGCTGGGCCAAAATTCCAGAGTAGGACACAAAAGCACCATCTAGGGACCTCCCTTTCTTCTCAATAAGTAGGAGACTTCCCAGCAAAGGAGAACAGGTGCCCTGCAAACCTATCAGCCCTGAGAGAAGAGGATTCAGATGAGAAGAAACCAGCAGAAGTACTCTGGCAACATGAATAAACAAAACAGTTCCAACATCTCCAAGGGACCACAATGGAGATACAGTAGTGAACTCCAACCAAAAGGAAATTGTTCCAATGTGAGAATGGGAATTCAGAATATGAATGACAATTAAGATGAATGGAATTGAAGAGAAAATTGAAAGCCAATGAAAAGAAGCCAAAAAAATTTTTCAAGAAATCAATAAAAAAAAGAAAGAAAAAGTCCCTAAAGAGCTAGACAGCATAAGAAAGAATATAACAGAATTTAAAGAAATGAAAGAGTCAATCAGGGAATTTCAAAATACTGCAGAAAGCGTCAACAATAGGCTAGGTCAAGCAGAAGAAACAATCTCAGAACTTGAAGACAAGGCTCTCAAGCCTTGAATAACCTAGTCATTCAAAGATGCACAAAAGAGAATGTAAAAGACTGAATAATCACTCAGAGAAATATGGGAGTATGTGAAGTGAACAATATACAAATTATAGGTACACTAAGGAAGAAGAAGAAAGAGCAAAAAGCATGGATCATCTATTTGAGGGAATTATTGAGGAAAACTTCGCTGGTATAGCCAAATATTCAGATATCCAGATACAAGGTGGTCATTGAAAACTGGAAAGATTCATAGCAAATAGGACATCACCAAGACAGATAGTCATCAACTTGGCCAAAGTCAAAATGAATGACAAAATTCTACAAGCAGCAAGATGAAAGCAACAACTAATCTAAAAAGAAAGAGCCATCAGGCTAACAGAAGATTTGTCAGCAGAGACCTTATAAGCCAGAAGGGATTGGGACCTCACCTTCCATCTTCTTAAACAGAACAACAGCCATCCAAGAATCTTGTATCCTGAAAAGCTAAGTTTCAAAAATGACAGAAAAATAAAGACTTTTCTAGACAAACAAGCATTGAGGGAATTTGTCACAATGAAATCTGTCTTACAGGAAATACTCAGAACAGTATCATACATGGATCAGCACAATAGATATCCACCAGTGTAAAATCACCAAAAAGCTAAACTTGTGGCTTGTATAAAACAATAGCAAGAGAGGGAAAACAAAGCAAAAATGTGCTGCCCAACATGATGAACAGAGCAGCATCAAAGCTATCAATGTTATCACTCAATGTAAATGGTCTGAATGTTCCACCCAGAAGACAGAGAGTAGATGAAAGGATGAGAAAACACAACCCAGGTACCTGCTGACTCCAGGAAACACATCTAATCCATAAGGATTCACAGAGACTCAAGGTGAAGGGATGGAAAAAAATATTCTGTGCAAATAAGAACCAGAAGAGAGCAGGTGCAGCCATTGTCATATCAGATAAAATTGACTTTAAATCAACAATGGTGAAGGAAGACAAAAGTGGTCATTATATAATGGTAAGGGAAGCAATACAATAAGAAGACATAGTAATCCTAAATATATATGCTCCTAACACAGGAGCTCCTAGATTCATAAAACAAATTCTACTAGATCTAAGCACAGAAATAAACAGTAGCATCATAATTGCCATGGACATCAATACTCCATTCACAGAGTTGGACAGATCATGGAAGCAGAACATGATTAAAGAAAAATAAGATGCAAATGGGACTCTAGAACAAATTAACTTAAGAGACATTCACAGAACATTGTATCCAATAACCTCTGAATATGCATTCTTCTCATAATCACATGGGACATACTTCAAGACTGATCATATCTCAGGCCACAAAACATGTCTCAACAAATTAAAAAAAATTGAAATCATACCATGTATCTTCTCAGACCACAGTGGAATATAACCACAAATCAATTCCAAGAGAAACACTCAAATCTATATAAAGTCGTGGAAATTAAACAACCTGTTGCTGAACAATCTTTTTGTCAATGACCAAATTAAGATAGAAATCAAAAGATTCTTCAATGTGGATGGCAAAGATGACATAAGCTATCAAAATATATGGGATTCAGCAAAAATAGTCATAAGGGGAAAATTCATATCTTTAATGCGTATGTGAAAAAGACAGAAAGATCACAAATTAAAAACCTAGTTGTCATCTCAAGGATCTGTAAATCAAAGAGAAAACCACACTCAAAGCCAGCAGAAGATAAGAAATAACAAGGTCAGAGCAGAACTAAATGAAATAGAAATAAACAAACAAACAAAATTACAAAGGATTGATGAAACAAAAATTTGGTTATTTGAAAAGATAAAAAAATTGATAGACTTCTTGCTAGATTAACTATAAATAGAAAAGGAAGGATGCAAATAAGCTCAATCAGAAATGAAAAAGATATTACAACTGGTACCACAGAAATATAAAATGTCACCCCTAAATACTATGAAAAGCTCTATGCACTTAAACTAGAAAATGTAGAGGAAATGAAAAAATTCCTGGAAACACACAATCTCCCAAGACCCAGTTAAGAGGAAGTAGAACTCCTGAACAATAATGAGCAGTGAGATTGAAGCAGTAATATAATATCTGCCTCCCCCCCAAAAAAGTTCCAGATCGGATGGATTCACAGCTGAATTCTAACAAATCTACAAAGAAGAACTGGTACCCATTCTACAGAAATTATTCCATAACATTGAGGAGAGAATTCTCCCTAACTCATACTATGAAGCCAGTATCACCATGATACCAAAGCCAGGAAAGAACACAGCAGAAAATGAAAACTACAGATTGATGGAAGAAATTGCAGATGACACAAACAAATTGAAAATACCTCATGCTCACGGATTGGTAGAATTAACATTGTTAAAATGTCCATACTGCCCAAAGTGATTTATAGTTTCAATGGAATCCCCATTGAATTACCAAAGTCATATTTCACAGATCTAGAAAAAATGATTCTATGCTTCATTTGGAACCAAAAAAGAGCCTTAACAGCCAAAACAATCTTAAGCAAAAAGAGTAAATTTGGCAGCATCATAATACCAGACTTCAAATTATACTACAAGGCTATAGTAGCCGAAACAGCATTGTATAGGTATAAAAGTAGAGACATAGACCAATGGAACAGAGCAGAGAACCCAGATATGACACTATCTACCTACAACCAGTTGATCTTTGACAAAACAGACAACAATATACGTTGGGGAAAAGAAGTCTTATTCAATAAGTATTGCTGGGAAAACTTGATAGCCACATGCAGAAGAATGAAACAGGACCCCTATCTCTCACCATATACAAAAATTAATTCAGATGGATAAAAGACTTTAATGTAAGGCACTAAACCATAAGAATTCTAGAAGAAAATGTAGGGAAAACTCTTTTAGACATTAGGCAAAGAATTTATGACAGAGACCCCAAAGACAACTACAGCAACAACAAAAATAAATAAATGGGACTTGAATAAATTAAAAAGCTTCTGCACAGCTAAGGAAATAATCAACAGAGAAAATAGACAACCTAGAGAATGGGAGAAAATATTCATAAATTATATATCTGATAAAGGGCTAATATCCAGAATCTGCAAAAAAAACTCAAACCAATCAGTAAGAAAACTAACAAACAACCCCATTAGAAAGTGGCCAATAGACATAAACAGAAGTTTTTCAAAAGAAGATGAATGAATGTCCAACATATGAAAAAATGTTCAACCTCACTAATCATCAGGGAAATGCAAATTAAAACCACAATAAGATATCTCCTTACCCCTGTCAGAATTTCTATTGTTAAAAAGTCCAAAAACAGTAGATGCTGGCATGGATACAGAGAGCAAGGAATGCTTATATTCTATTGGTGGGACTGCAAATTAGTACAACCTCTATGGAAAACATGTAGATTCCTCAAAGAACTAAAAATAGACCTACCATTTGGTCCAGCAAATCTACTACTAGGTATCTACCCAAAGGAAAAGAAGTCATTTTATAAAAAAGATACCTGAACTCATATGTTTATTGCACAAGAATTCACAATTGCAAAGATATGATATCAATCTAAGTGCCCATCAATTCATGAGTGGGTTAACAAAATGTGATACACACACACACACACACACACACACACACACACACACACCATGTAGTACTACTCAGCCATAAAATTAAATGAATTAATGTCTTTTTTGCAATTTGGGTAGAACTGGAGAACAATATCCTAAGTGAAGTATCTCAGGAATGGAAAAAGAAACACCACATGTACTCTCTAATAATTTGGAACTAATTGATGAGAACGCATGGCACAGAGAGAAGTAAAAGTCATTGAAAGTCAAGAAAGGGAAAGCAGGGAGGAGGGGAGGGGTAAAAACCTGCCTAACAGGTATAATGAACACTATTTGGGTGATGGACAGAGTAATAGCACTGACTTAGGCATCATAAAATCTATCCATGTGACAAAAACTTTTGTTCCCCCTTAATATTTTGAAATAAAAAATTGAATAACTAATGAAAACTAATGACTTATATTCCTAAAAACAAACAAACAAACAAAAGTTGTGAAAGGGTATAGATCTAAAAATATTAGGAAAGAAACTGCTGTGTCCCACTCTAGAAATTTTACTCATAGAAATGACACACTACCTGTGTGGAAGTTGACTATTGCAGGATCTATTATTTATAGGCTGGATAATTAAAGTACCAGATGTTTTCAGTTAATCTGGGTATTACAGTCATTTTACCAGGCTCTGCTAGCCTGAGTGGGTAATGAAATGAACAATAGAGATTGAAATAATTATGCTAACCAACACACACACAAATGCAACTCACATGCACATGCATTCATGCTCATCTTTGTCTGGATTTACATACAGTAGAGTCAGCTTTTGCTTTAAAAATTTTAGCCCCAGATAAATTTTCTGGGTGCCTCAGAACTTGACCTGCTGCGGCTGTTGATCTTGGGTTCTCTTCCACAGATGTAGACAGAGCTACTCTCTGACTTTCATATCTCAATGGCTCCTTCCCTCTGGTGACCCTGAAGAGTCACCTTGAAGAGCAGGTGTGCATATCTGTCCAAGGCTGTGAACTGCTCCCATAGGACCTTACCTGATGTGGTCTTCCTCCACCCATATCTCAGAGACCAAGGTATATATTATATCTCTCTGGGCACCAGGGAGAAATTCTCTTTGCTCAGAGATAATAACCACTAGCCACAAGACAATCAATAAGTCAAGAGGCAAGGTATTGAGACAAAGCAAGCAACTTTTGTTTGGAGGACTGAGAAGATGGTGGACCAATGTTCCAAAGAACCATCTTAAGTTAGTACAAAGGCTCCTTTTTATCTTAAGGGAAGGGGAAAAGGAGTTGGGTTGCAAGAGGTAAATGAGGACCACAGACATCTGATTGTGAGTGAGGAGCTGAGGAGGTTGTAAAAATTCTTTGCTTGTGGCCAGTTATCTTTGGAGGATAAAGGTCAGGATGTTCCTAAAAATCTTTAACATAGCATTGCTATTTATGTGCATACTTTTCTTATTTAGCTGGAGTTAGTTTTGGAAAAGGGACAATTATCATCTTTTTTCTAGCCTATCTGCAGAGTTCAGCAGAAGCTTTTAACATAAGGAAATTACCACAGGGGATCAGAAGCAAAATGGAACTAGTTATGCAAAACTTTCCTTCCACTGTTACAGTAGGAAAAGGACTTTCTCCCTGAGGCATGGGAAGATTGAAGCTACAATAGATGTCAAGATTTTGTCTTCACTCTTCTTGGAGAATCCATCATCACTGGTGCCAGTCAAATTTGTTTACAAAAATAAAGGCATTGAATTTTTTTAGAACATTTTTTTATTCTTATAAATACAGAGAAGCCCTCTGTCTAATTTTCAAGACAAGGATACAGAGGATAAGAAAGTTGTAACTAGCACATGTTTCCTTTATAAGTGATGTGGAAGCTGATTCATTAGCACAAATGTTAGGGTTGCTTGGTATCTGAAGATAGAGCTTCAAGCTACATATTTCTCAGTATGTCAAATGACAAATTTCTTAGTATTCTGGAAAGAGATAATTCACCTCCTCAACAACATTCATAATTAAAAATCCATGTGCCATGGACTGTACAAATGCCCTGGGAAGGTCAGTTCTGTACCAAGTTTCATCACAATCATCACTGGGATGGTGAGGCAGTTTATTTAGGGGACATGTATTGAGGCTCTTGAGTGCCCAGCTTGGATTAAAATGATACAATCTAATTACATCATTTCAATGCCAAGGACAGACATTTCAACCCACAGACCTTTGTCAGTCATTCCAACATCACAGTATCTAGAAATTTTGAGTTACTCTATAGTTTCTGCAAACTTGAGATGTTCTTTCAGAGTCTCAGTCTCTGGGTTTTTAAGACTCAGACATCTACAGTTCTAATTTTTCTTTTTTTCTAGGCATATTTTGTTTGTAAAACATTTCTCTCTGATCTGGGCTATATTTTCTATGCTTTCCATATGCAATGAAAATATGCTAATCCTAAAAATCATGTAAATAGTAAGTTACTAGGATGGACTCCTATTTGTATTTAAGAAAATTGATTCCTACCATCCTTCATGACTATTATTCATGAGATTCTCCACTGTGCAGGGCATTGTTCCAAATTCCAGAGTCTGAGGAAGGTAGCACTAAAATGGGACTCTGGAAGCAAAGATTCAACATTTTGCTCTATCGTTTGGTCCTGTGATTTGAGGTTAATTTCTTTACTTCTGTAAGACTTAGTCTTTTTGATTGTAAAATAAGGAGTTTGGGTTTCACAAGACTAATTTTAATCTCTTTTCCAGGCTTGAAATTCTGTGATGTTACAACCATAAAAATCTTGGTATAAATATTTGCAAATATAGTATAAATAAACTCTATAAAGTAAAAACCTCTAACACATGAGGTTACAAGTGATATAACTTGATTTTGAAAGTATCTTTGAAGAATTGGTGGTGAAAATAATACTTAAGAAAAGACATTGGCAACCTGTAAGTGGTCTTTCTGTGACTTTTATCTTGACCTTTTTCTAGTTTTCTATTCAAAACAGGTTTTATCACAATTTGCACCCAAGTAGAATCAAAGTAGGATATAAAAATCCATCACGTTTATTCTGCTTTCATACATTTACCAAATGTACCAAATATCTATAATTGGTCCCAGTTCATCATATCCAGACTCAAATGATAAGACCATATGTCCAGAGAAATGAAAGTACTGTTTCATTACCTCAACCAGGCTAAATTTGTGTGACCTAGAAGAGACAATTTCATAATTGGCAATGATACTTGGGCAGTGGGGAGGAGGATGATAGACCAAACAGAAAGTAAGAAAGAAGGGAGAGGAGTGGGAGAGAGATGGGCTAGATAGGCTGGGAACATGACTGCACTGAAAAGGGATCATCTTAGTACAGGCCCGGGGAGCCTCATCAGTGACGGTTGATCAGGATGATGGCTAGGGGGCTCTGTTCAGCTGCTAATTTCATCTTTTCTCTTTTTTGCTATTAGTCACAAAACTAAATCTGTTGCATTAAGAGCCATTATAAATCATAAAACCACAATACATTAACTATGTTATTTTCCCTGCACAACATTTATTATTGTTGTTTTCCCTCAATGCCAGTTATCATGAATACATTGCAGAAACTTAAAATAATATACAGGATTATAAGACAAAGACTCACAAAGGCTAATTGTATCCCATATACTCTTTTTAATTGTCATTTATTAATTTATATGACACTTCAGGGTAATCAAATCCCCTAACCAAAAATCAAAGACAAGGAAAGCCAGCAATGCATACTAAAACTAAATTTAAAATATCTAAAGAGATACATTATTTACTTCATTCTTCCCAGGTGCTTGCCAAAAAGTACCTGGATATACAAACAGGTGGAAAATCAGGTAAAATTGGATATACAAGTCACCAGTGAAAACAGCCTCAATCTCTGGGAATCTTCCCTGAAATGACTCATTATGAGGAGTTCCATCAAGGCTCAAAGGGGATACTTGCTGTCCTAAGGTGATGCTTCCTGCCTGGATCTCTGAAGATGCCTCTGAAAGGGCCAGATCAAAGCAAAACTATAAAGTACATTTTTCTTTGAAATTTTTTCCTCTCATATTTCATCGTCTCTTTCTTCCTCCTGTTCTGTTATGTTTCCTCTGTATTTTTAGTACCCAGAACTTACGCCATACCTTTTCCTTTTAGATACTTGAAAATAATAATGCAAATGGTAATACTTTTTACATGATAAATGATATAATAAATATTATCTTAATTATCCTTCCCAATAGCTCTTTAAATTAGGAACTATTGTTTTTCCTACTTTTTAAATGAGGACTTCAAGGCAGGAACAGTTTTGTCCAAGGTCAACTGGTTGGTACCCAGTAAAGCCAGAACCTGAACACAAGTTTATGTGATGCTGTTGCTGCAGCGTTTGACCTCAGTGCTGGGTTCCAATCTTGTTTATGTGTATATCCCTCTAGGTCAAGGCTACTGATGGCACTGGTTAAGGGTAATATAGAATTCTTATTAAGGAAAGGCCTTTAAGAAAGAGATAAAGACATCTTTAAAAATAGTTCTGGTTGGAGGAAATAAATTTAGCTGCGATTTTCCCAGAACTCCTCAAACCATATCACCAATTCTACTGCTTTCTAGGCTAGCCCATCTTCAAGTGTGAGACTAAGATAAACCAAGGAACTACCAAAAGCATCATTACCAGCTACTGAGACCAAATCCAAATTCCACCAGTGAGCCTCCCCAGGTGGCAGAGCAAGGATGTCAGCTACATTTACCTGCTGGACACCTGAGCACAGTGGCTTTGTTAGGTAGTTAGCTAGGGATTTCAGGTCTCCTAGGGATGAAAATGGGTGCTGCTGCAATTTACTACTCCCACTCCAAATGGGCTTTCAGAGAGCCTCATGGGATATCTGCATGCACAGTAAGACTCAGGTCATGTAGCTCCCAACTGTCCAATAAAGTGGTTCCGTGGTGACTTGTGAACCATAAGGGAGGTCCCAATCCAGGCACTATAAAACAAGACATAGGCCATAACCAGGCCCTTTTTGTACCCTTTCTTTTGCTCTGCCTTTGCTGAAACTGTGGGTCCAGTCATCATCTGTGGCATATGTATCATGCTCTGTAAATCTGTATCTTGCTCTTGCCCTATGATCCTATCCTTCTTTCCTCAATAAACTTCACTTTTTTGCTTGCCTTACTTTGGTGTGTCTGGTCATTCTTTGGCCATGAGCACACTGAGAACCGACATTTCACACTGAAACCTGACAGCTTTGCATCCTGTCATCCACATATTGCACATCACCCTGAGTTCTACTGAGTTGGGCTCAGGATGTGAGCAGTGATACAAGGGGCTAGAGCTCTGGCACTTCATTCCTATTGAGTTCCCTCTGAAATAGGGCATTTTAGAGACACATATATAGTGTGTGTCAGAATTCTACCAGACAGCTGGGATTATAGGTCCTGGTGGTGCAGGGAGTCCCAATGAAGGGAGGAAATGCCTCTCAACTTGTCAAGTGGGTTCTTAGCTTTGCACAGGAAAAAATTCAAGAGAAGCCAACAAGTGACAGAAAATTTAATGAGAGAGAGAAAGACAATAAATAGATCCTACTCCACATACAAAGTAGGGGTCCTCTCCTGAGCAGGAGGGGGATCACTTTATGGGACAATGGTAACATTTTTAAATGTTCAAAAACGCCATACATGACTAGCATTGTCTTGTGGTCAGGCCATAAAGATTAATCATAAACTGCTGTCACAGAAAGGTGAGCACAACAGTTTTTAAGGCATTTGGCTTAGTAATTCATCCATCCTTGCTGGTCCCAGGCCAGTGACTTGCTGGCTACTTCCTTGTTCAAGGTGGTTAGGGTCTGGTATCAGTAAAAATGGCTACACTCAGTCTCTCTTGACCTCCCTTTTCTGCCTTATCCCTACATAACTGGGCTTGATCAATGCATCCTACCTTTCCCCTGGATAGAAATGAATCTAGGTGAATAGAGGTTCAGGGCTGAAAACAATTTGACATCTCTAAAAAAATTGGAAGCATGAGATTCATCAGTGTCTGATTTGCTCAGTTTGATATAGTGCTAGGAGATGGAGACACCAAGGTAAATAAGATCTGGTCCTTGATGGCATTCACACAAGGCATAAATTAGTGTTGTCAACAATGTATGGCTTATAGATGTTTACATTCCCAGAACAAATGAGTTTCTTCCTGGAGAACAGTAATACATATCAATTTTCATGGACTTTTCCTATTCTTTGCCATTGATACTTAAAAAAGCTTAAAATTTTACTTTTCTAGATTTTTTTAAAAAAAATTAGATATAGCATACCTACAGAATAGTTCATAAATCATAAATATCTACACCAATGATTTTTTCAAAGTAAAACAAGTTTATATTATTATCACCCCTAAAAACCTCTCTTGTGTCTCTTCCCAAGCATGACCCCCTTCTTGCCAGTATTTTGACTTCTATACACTAGATTAATTAAAGGTTTTATACTTTATGTGAATAGAATCATGTTTCCACTCTGGCTTCTTTCACTCAACATTCTTTTAATTCTATGTATATTGCAACCCCCATGTGGCATCACACAGTTAACATTCATTTAGATTTATCCCAGTTACTTTATCCATTGACCCTTTATTTCTACTGAAGCTCTTCAAAGTAGGGACCACATTCATTTTCATAATATCCTATCCATGGTACTCTGTCTCCTGTACATTTACTTGATCCTCTAAGACATAGTATATTCTTAATAGAGACTATTGAATTAATTCAAATGATTGCAATTAAAAACATTCAGAGAGAAGAAAATAAAATAAGCATGTGATGACGAGGAAAAGGGAAAGCCCGAATAGTAAAATGAAGAACCATATTAATTAGATTCTCAGCCTCAGGATAATTTTCTGTTTATGTTTTGAGTCTTGCCAATGTTCTGCAAACCCATTATGTTAATTGCATTTTGCAAGATTTTGTTTGAGGATTCTTTTCTCCATGAACCACCAACATCTTGCCAAATTGCCCTTTGTGTTTCATTAAGAATTCTTTTTTGGTTGACTTTCTTATCCTTACACATATATTTTTTACTTCAAAAAATTTAAGAGGGTGCATGTGTTTCTTTTGTTACATGGATAAATTGTATCATGCTGACGTCAGGGCTTTCAGTGTACCCATTACCAGAATAGTATACACTATACTTGGTTGAGAGATTTTTATCCCTTACCCTCCACCCCTTCTCCCTCCTTCATAGTTTCCAGTGTCCATTACTGCTCCTTATGACTATATATATCCTTTGTTTAGCTCCCACTTATAAGTAAGAATATTTGGTACTAGTTTTTCATTCCTGAGATATTTCACTTAGGATAACAGTCTCCAGTTCCATCCAAGTTGCTACAAAAGACATTATTTCATTCCTTTTTATGGCTGAGTAGTACTCTGTTTTATATATATATATATATGTATATATATATATATATGTACACCACATTTTCTTTACCCACTCATCAGTAGATGGGTACTTAGATTGATTACATATCTTTGCAATTGTGAATTACACTGTAGTAAACACTCAGGTGCAGGTGTCTTTTTTATAAAATGACTTTTTTTCCTTTGGGTAGATACTCAGTAGTGGTATTGCTGGATCAGATGGTAGGTCGACTTTTAGTTCTTTGAGGAATCTCCATACTGGTTTTCATAGCAGTTGTGCAAGTTAACATTCCCACTAACAGTGTGTAAGTGTTCTGTTTTCACCATAATAGCTTCAGCATCTATTGATTTTTGACTTTTTAATAATGGTGATTCTGACAGGGGTGAGATGGTATCTCATTGTGGTTTTCATTGATAATTACTAATGTTGAGCATTTTTTATATGTTTGTTGAACATTTGTTTAACTTCTTTTGTTCATGTTTTTTTGCCCACTTTTTGATGGGGTTATTTGTTTTGTTGTTGCTGATTTGTTTAATTTTTTTTGTAACTTCAGGATATTAGCTCTTTGTCAGATATATGGTTTGTGAATATTTTCTCCCATTCTGGAGGTTGTCTATTTGCTCTGTTGATTATTGCCTTTGCTGTGCAGAAGCTTTTTAGTTTAATTAAATTTCATGTATTTATTTTCGTTGTAGTTGTATTTGCTTTGGGAGCCTTACTAATAAATTCTTTGCCTTGGCCAATGTCTAGAAGAGTTTTTTTGTATGGTTTCTTCTAAAATTTTTATCCTTATCATTATATTCTATTGAATTTTCAGCCTTGTGATTTCTCTTCAAAAAAACAAACAAAACAATACAAAAACAAACCAACCTTCACCAGGTATCAGCTAAGAGCTTTTCCATGAATTATATATATGCATGTATATATTATCCAAAAATATGAAGGTACAAATATTTTTGGTTACATGAATCACTTTTGTAATGCTTGTGTCAGGAGTATAAATGTGCCCATGACCCAGATGTTGTTCACTGTACCCATTAGGTAGATGTTCCCCTATCCCCTCCTCTTTCCTATCCCCTGCTTGATTTCCACTGAGTTTTAATTCCCTCTGTGCACGTGTGTGCTCATTAGTTAGTTCCAATTTAATAGTGAGTACATATGGTGTGGATAATGGTCTCTAGTTTCATCCAAATTGTTGCAAAAGACATTAATTCATCCTTTTTATGGCTTAGTGGTATTCCATGTTATACATGTATCACATTTTGTTAATCCACTCATGAATTGATGAGCACTTGCATTGATTCCACATACCTTTACGATTGTGAATTGTGCGGCAATAAACATTTGAGTGCAGGCATTGTTTTAACAAAATGACTTCTTTTCCATTAGGTAAATGCCCAGTAATGGGAATGCTGGATAGAATGGTAGGTCTACTTTTAGTTCTTTGAGGAATCTTCATACTGATTTCCACAGAGGTTGTACTAATTTGTAGTCCCACCAAGAGTGTATAAGTCTTCCTTTCTTTCTGCAGCCGTGCCAGCATCTACTGTTTTTGGACTTCTTAATAAAAGCCATCCTGATTGAGGTAAGGTGATATTTCATTGTGGTTTTAAGTTGCATTTCCATGATGATTAGTGATGTTGAGCATTCCTTCACACGTTTATTGGCCACTAATCTATCTTCTTTTGAAAAACTTCTATTCATGCCTTTTGCCCATGTTTTAGTAGGGTTGTTTGATTTTTCTTACTGATTTGCTTGAGTTGTTTGTGGATTCTGGTTATTATTCTTTCATTGGATGCATAGCTTGTGAGTATTTTCTCCCATTGTGTAAGTTGTCTATTTGCTCTGTTGATTATTTCCTTAGCTGTGCAGAAGTCTTTTATTTCAATCAAGCTCCATTTATTTATTTTTGTTGTTGCTATAATTGCCATTGGGATCTTTTTCATAATTATTTTCCCAAACTGATGTCTAGAAGAGCTTTTCTTAGATGTTCTTCTACAATCCTTATGGTTTCATGCATTACATTTATGTCTTTTATCCATCTTGAATTAATTTTGCTGAGTAGTGAGACGTATGAGGATCCTGTTTAATTGTTCTGCATGTGGCCATCCAATTTTCCCAGCACCATATATTGAATAGGGATTCTTTTTCCCAGTGTATATTGTTGCCTGCTTTGTCAAAAATCTGTTGGCTGTATGTAGATGGTTTTATATCTGGGTTCTCTGTTATGATCCATTTGTCTATGTCTCTATTTTTGTGCCAATCACATGCTGTTTGGGTTGCTATAGCCTTGTCACATAGTTTGAAGTCTGGTAATGTGATACCTTCAACTTGTTCTTTTTCCTTAATATTGCTTTGGCTGTTCAGCCTCTTTTCTGGTTCCAAATGAAGCACAGAATTTTTTTTTCTATATCTGTGAAATATGACATTGGTAGTTTGATGAAGATTGCATTAAATCTGTAAATCACTTTGAGTAATATGGATGTTTCAGCAATGTTGATTATACTGATCTATGAGCCTAATATATTTTTCTGTTTGTGTCATCTGCAATTTCTTTTATCAGTGTTTCATAGTTCTCTTTGGAGATCTTTCACCTCTTTGGTAAGTATATTACTAGGTATTTTATTATTTTTTTTGTAACTATTGAGATTGGTATTGAGTCTTTAATTTGACACTCAGCTTGACTGTTATTTGTGTATAGGAATGCTACTGATTTGTATACATTGATTTTGTAACCGGAGACTTTGTTGATTTTTTTCATAAATTGCTGAGGTATCTTGGTGGAATCTCTGGGATTTTCTAGATATAAGATAATATCATCAGCAAATAGTGATAGTTTGACCTCTTCTTTCTCAATTTGCATACTCTGTTTCTTTCTCTTGCCTGAGTACTTTGGCTAGGACTACCACCATTATTTTGAATAGAAATCGTGACAGTGGGCACCATTGTCTTGTTCTAGTTCTTAGTGGGAATGTTTTCAACTTTTCCACATTCAGTATGATGTTGGCTGTGATTTTGTCATATATGGCTTTTATAATTTTGAGATATGTTCTTTTTCTGCTTAGTTTGTTGAGTGTTTTAATGATAAAAGGATGGTGAATTTTGTTGAACGCTTTCTCTGCATCTATTGAGATGATCATGTGTTCTCTATTTTTGCCTCTGTTTGTGTGGTGAATCACGTTTATTGATTTACATATGTTGAACCATCCTTACATCCCTGGGATGCAGCCAACTTCATCATGGCAAAGTAGTTTTTTGATATGCTGTTGAATTCAATTGGCTAGTATTTCATTGAGCATTTTTGCATTTATATTCATAGGAATATTGGTCTGTAGTTTTCATTTTTTGTTGTGTGTTTTCCTGGCTTTGGTGTCAATGTGATACTGGCTTCACACAATCCTCCCACAATGAATTGGGGAGGATTTGCTCCTTCTTGATGTTATGGAATAATTTCTGCTATATAAGAGCCAGCTCTTCTTTTCAGGTCTGGTAAAATTTGGCTGTGAATCCATCTGGTCCGGGGCTTTGTTTGGTGGAAGATTATTTATTATTGCTTCAATCTTGCTGCTTATTGTTGATCTGTTCATGAATTCTATTTTTTCCTGATTGAGTCTTGATAGGTTGTGTGTTTCCAGAAATTATTCCATTTCCTCTATGTTTTTGAGTTTATGTGAGTAGAGATTTTCATAGTATTTACAGATGATATTTGTATATCTCTGGTATCATTTGTAATATCTCCCTTTTTATTTCTTATTTGGGTCCATTCTCTTCTATTTCTGGTTAATCTAGCAAGAGGTCTATCAATTTTGTTTGTGTTTTCAAAGAATCACCTTTTTTGTGTTGATCCTTTTATTATTATTTTGTTTTTCATTTAATTTAGTTTTGCTCTGATCTTAGTTATTTCTTTTCTTCTGCTTCCTTTGTGTTTGGTTTGCTCTTCCTTTTCTAGTTCCTTTAAATGTGTCATTAGATTTTTAACTTGTGATCTTTCTGTGTTCTTGAAGTAGTCATTTAAGGCTATGAATTTTCCACTGGTTTTGCTGAATCTTATAAATTTTGATAGCTTGTGCCCCTTTTGTAATTCAGTTTGAGGAATCTTTTGATTTCCATCTTAATTTCATTATTGACCAATAACCACTTAGAAGCAGGTTGTTTAATTTCCATGACTTTGTGTAGATTTTTTTCTCTTAGAACTGATTTCTAGTTTTATTCCATTGTGGTCTGAGAAAATACATGGTATGATTTTTATTTTTTTGAATTTTATAAGACATGTTTTATGGCCTGTGATCAATTTTGGAGAATGTCCCACATGCTTATGAGAAGTAAGTATAATATATTCAGTATTTTTTTGAGTAAAATGTAATATAAATATAAAATGTAATATAAATATAAATGTTAGGTACATTTGTTCTAGAGTCCCATTTAAGTCTAGTGTTTCTTTATTTATTTTCTGCTTGGGTGATCTGTCCAGTTCTGGTAGTGGGGTATTGCAATCTCTGGCAGTTACGGTGCTGTTATTTATCTATTTGCTTAAATTTAATAGTAGAACTTGGTTTATGAATCATGGAACTCCTCTGTTAGGTGCATAAATATTTAGAATTGTTATGTCTTCTTGTTGAATTGACCCCTTTACCATTATATAATGGCCATGTTTGTATTTCTGTAACAAAGTGAATTTTATCTAATATGAGAATGGCTACACCTGCTTTCTTTTCATTTCTGTTTTCATGGAATATTATTTTTTTTACTTCTCTTTATCTTGAGTCTTTATGAGTCCTTATGGGTTAGATGTGTTTCCTGGATACAGCAGATATCTGGGTTGTATTTTTTTATCCATTCAGCCAGCCTCTATCCCTAGAGTTGGGCATTCAGACCATTCATGTTGATTGATTAAATTGATATGTGGGATGCTATTCTCTTCAACAAGGTGGGTAGTACCCTATTGTTTTCTTTTATCTTTTCTGTTATTGTTTTATATGATCTGTGAGCTTTAGATTTTGGGTGGTTTATACTGGAGGGTGCTTATTATGTTGATCCACGTGTTTTGCAGTTCTATTTCCTGCAGGGCAGGTATTCTCTTGAAAATTTCCCTCAATGTTTGCTTGTCTGGAAAAGTCTTTATTTCTCCTTTATATATGATACTTAGTTTTGCAGAAGACAAAATTCTAGGCTGGCCATTGTTCTCTTTAGGAAGACTGAAGGTGGAGCCCCAATCTGCTCTGGCTGGTAAAGTGTCCATTGAGAAGTCTGAAGTTAGCTTAATGGGTTTTCCTTTTAAGTTACTTTATGCTTCACTCATGGCTCACAGGAGTTCCTCCTTCATGTTTACTTTGGCCATTCTGATGACTATATGTCATGGAGATTGCCTCTTCATAATGAATCTACAAGGTATTTATTGAGCTTCTTATACCTTGATGTCTAATCTTTAGCAAGACCAGGGAAGTTTTTCTCAATTATTCCCTCAGATATGTTTTCCAGCCCTTGTGCATTTTCTTCTTCACCCTCAGGGATGCCTATGATTATTCTATTTGGATGTTTTACATAATCCTATATTTCCTGTAGGCTTTTTTCATTCCTCTTAATTCTTTGTTCTTTATTTTTGACTGACTAAGTTAATTCGGAAGAGTGGTCATCAAGCTCTGAGATTCTTCTGTCTGGTTTAGTCCATTCTTAAAATTTTCCACTGTGTTTTGTATTTCCTCATATAAATTATTCATTTCCAGGAGTTCTATTTGGTTTTTTTCTAATAAAAAAATCACTTTTGTAAATTTTTCATTTACTTCCTGAATTGTTTTTCTGGTTTCTTTGAGTTAATTTTTCATCTTTCTCTTGGATGTCGCTGGGCTTCCTTACAATCTGTATTTGGAATTTATCTGACATTCCAATATTTTAATTTTTGTTGGTATCCATTGCTAGGGAGCTGGTGCTCCTCTTTGGAGGTATTCTTTTACTCTGATTTTTTTATACTTCTGGAGTTCTTTCGCTGATTTCTTCTTATTAGAGCAGCTGTTGCTTCCTATTTTTGGAATTTCTTTTGTTTAGATGAAGCTTTCTGCGCCCCCCACTCATAATGGTCTGTCTGTTGCATATGTTGGATAAGAACTTTTAGGTTTGCTTGTGGGTGCTTTGACAGTGGTCTAGTTTCTGCCTGGATGCCTTGGTTATAGATATCCTTGGTGTGGTGGTTTTTCTCTGTTGCTACTTTTTTGTAGGCTGTAGCAGTGGCATGCTATGTCTGTGGGCAGATTCCCTGTCTCTTACTGATGAGGGAGGATGGATGTCTTGGAGTCCTTTCTCTTTTCTCAGCCCTGTTGTCTTCCTAACAGTGTGAACTGTATTGGCCCACCCAGTTTAATTTCTGAGACAGTATGGGATGCTTGTGGGTAAGATTAACCACACCTGTATGTTTGAGTCAGTAAATGTACAGGGAAAATTGACCTCCCTGTCAATAGGTGGTGCTTGTCAGAAAGAAAAAGCTGCAGTATTGTTTTGGGACCTGTGACTAGCTCTAGGTTCTCAGGAGAAACATTCAAACACCTCAGGTGGTGGTTAGGGCCCTGGAACTTCCAGGTGAGTCCTTATTCTCCACCACAGCAGAAACTGGTGTGAGAGTGAGGCTGGGCAAGCCTGGGTTGGGTGAGCCTGCCCTCAGGTTCCACACTAGCTGGTAAGGTAACTGTTTGGCAGGGGTCAAAGGTCCACTCCCAGGCTTTTGGGGAAAGCCACCAGGGAGGGGCTGAAGTGGCCCGTGCAGCCAACAAGTCTGCTTGCAGGGGAGGGGCCATCTGAGATTCACAATCTGGTTGTGAGGAGCAAGTTTAATTCTTCTCCCCATCCCCTGCTCCAGGGTGATGCAGGCTGGGAGCTACCCTGTCCAGAGTCCAACCCTGGGCTGACTGTATGACCTTCTTGTTGGAGGAAGGTTGCTTCATGAGCGTGTTGTGGCTGGACCCATGCTGCACTCTCTTTTCAGTTCTGCCCATGTGGGCTCCCTCACCTGCTGAGATTTGCTCACATATCTCCCCTCCACACTCCCGAGCAACATGATTGAGTCCTGGGGGTATGAGATCTGGCCTGAGGGCCTGTCCCTTGTCCCTG
>CAUYRT010097477.1:0-15559 GCA_963574885.1 Lepilemur ruficaudatus
TACAAAACATTTACAATACAATGTTTACAGTCACAGTTTCAGTGGAGCACTATGTATGTACTCTCTGGACTACTTTGACAGAGTAGGTTTTTGAATGTAACAAGATAAGTCAACTTGAGTGGTAATATATTTTGGGAAATCGGCACACTACAAATTGTGACTGTAAACATTGTACTGTAAATGTTTTGTAGTTTTCCCCCAATAAAAAAAAAAAAAAAAAAAAAAAAAAAATGAAGAGGCATGTTCCTTGACTCTAATACTTGGGGGAAAAATAAAATAAAAATAAAAACTGAAGAGGCACAAAGGTCATGTTGTTATGTTCTAATGTGGTTGGGACAATGTTAGTGAGAGTGGCAGAGTTGATGCTGGAGGATCTACTTCCAATAAAGCTTTGTCACTTATGTACCTGGTGCCTTAAAGCGAGCTCATCTGGGTCTGATTTTCAGACACATAAACATAGCTTCTCTAGCATGACAGCCTCTGCATAGTTCAGATGCAACTCAGCTCAGTTTTACAGCAAATATGGTGGAAACGACATGGCATTTTATGACCCAGTCTTGAAAGTCACATAGTATCACAGCTGCTGTATTCTATTTGTCAATGGAGGCATAAAATCACACCAATTCAAGGCAAAGTGACATAGACCCAACCTTTCAGTAGGAAATGAGTCACAAAATGTGCAGCCAATTTTTTTAAGCCCTTAAACCCACATTCTGCCCACAAATTATTTTTATGCCTCCTATACATAAAATAAACTCCCTTACTCTCATAATCTCCCTGAAATCCAATCCTTTCATAAGGCTCAGGATTTTGCCAGGTGCAGTGCTGTAATCCTAGCACTCTGGGAGTCCGAGGCGGGAGGATTGCGTAAAGTCAGGAGTTTGAGACCAGCCCGAGCAAGAACGAGACCCCCATCTCTGCTAAACATAGAAAAAAGTAGACGAGCATGGTGGTATGCATCTAGAGTCCCAGCTACTCTGGAGGCTGAGGCAGAAGGATTGCTTAAACCCAGGAGTTTGATGTTGCTGTGAGCTAGGCTGACACCATGGCACTCCAGCCTGGGTGACAGAAAAAAACTCTGTCTCAAAAAAAAAAAAAGGCTCAGGATTAAGGCCTAGGATCTCTTCATATAAATTAGATCAAAATGCATATAAGATTCCTCAGATTTTGTTCTTTAGTACAATTTATAACAATCTGAAAACTAACAAACTGAAGAGGCAAATTATCTGCCTATCTCATAATGAACATAAAATGGAATAGCAGATGCTGCATAGCTTCATCAGCCCCCCATACTCAAAATGGAGAAATGGAAGTGCATAGAAGTCACTGGTCCTGGCAAATATGAAATCTAGCCAAGCAGATATAGCCCATTTCTTGATTAGGCTCCAGTCCTGCTTCAGGGGAATGACTTCATAACTTTTGGTTCCTTCTCCTTAGTCATCCTTTCTTTTCCATCCAAAATATGACTATGTCTATATCACTCTTCTTTCCTCAGCTTCCTCTGAGCTTGCTATGAGAAAACACCTAAAATATTCTTAGAAATCCTACTGTTTAAGAGAGAAGGACTACAAGGCACCCCATGAAGAACTTTTTTCCTACCTGAAAAATTTGTGAGAGACATAAGCTTAAATCTTTTTTGTGATCTTACCAAAGGGATTCAGACATTTCCTTGAGAACACTTTGCATTTTATATTGAGAGTCTGTCTTATTTAAAGAATCTTCTCCCAGGAGACATTGCAGATGAGAAATAGCTCTATTTTTTAAAATGGCATGTCTAATTAAGTTTATTATTTTCTCCAAATTCTTTTTTAAAATTGAATTTCATCTTTATCGTATCTTTATGTCTGTACCATATAATATGGAGCTAAAAGAAACCAGTTCTACTTCTACCAATGATACTTTCATTTTTCTTTAGCCAGTTCCTGATGGTTCAATAGATACGTTTTTCTACTTTCCAGTTAATCCAGGTAAATATTTGTGAAATGTAATGTGGTACTTTACATGTGTCTCCTTTCCTCCAGTTTCCTATAACATTTTTCTTACTTTAAATTCTCATTAGAAATCTTTTGGTGGCCTATGAGGTTTCTATTAATGATGTCTTCAAAACTCTACCACCTTCTGCCTGCCATATAGTCCCAAAGCCAATGTCACTTAGTTTTACGTTTTTGTGATGGTAGCAGCTCAGTTTTAGGTAACCTCATTTGCAGGAGACTTAGAGAAATGATGGTGGAGTAGCCACTTTTAAGGTTGTTTCTTCATCCTTATGGTTGGCACCTTGGCTGAGTTGAACTGAGGGTTGGGATTAGCTAGCAGAGAGTCTACATATGATATCTTGAGAATGGCAGCCTCAGGGTAGGTGAACTTCTTTCATGATAGTTTAATGTTCTGGCCGAAAATGTAGACTGTATGATGTTTTAGATTTACAAGTCATTTCTGTAGTTGTGTATGGGTCAAAAGAGTGACAACCTCATTCATGTTCAAGGGTTTCAAAATATTTGTTGCCAAGTTTTAAAACCACCATGTTGGAAGTCATATACATACATACATACATATATATATGTATATAATGTGTAGGAGAAGCAAAAATCTTATATATACATACATATATTCATATATACACGTGTGTATATATATATATTTTAGAGAGAGAGAGAGAGAGAGAGAGAGAGAGAGATTATCCATCCATTTTTTCTACTTACGTTTTCCCTTTCCTGCTTTGTTGTAAATATGAAATTATAGTGATGGTTATGATTACTCATTGTATTTATGTAGATACCATCTTTCAGTGGTCTACCTAAACTCTAACTTTCAGGTATTAACTAATAAAATAAAACAGTGTTACCCTTCAAATTTACGTATTGGCTTGAAATATCTAAGTTGATTTGACAACAGTCCTGTGAGGCAGGGTAGGTGGACTTCATTATTTTCTATTTGGTGCTAAAGAATATAAGGACCATAAAGTTGGCTGATTTCCTCAGGATAACTGCAAGTAAGTGGCAGAACCAGAACATGACACTACATATTCTTCTTTTTATTTCTCTGCTACTTTCAGAGTACAGGGAATAGAGAAGAATAAGATATGGTTCAAATCAGTTTGTTTCTCAATATGTCTGAATTCGTTATGAAAAGGGAAGAAATGGTGAGACAGAAAGCCAGAGTAAATTTCTGACTCTTACGCTCATTCTATTAATACATATTTCCTTGGATATAGCTTAAGCATTTTGAGAAGCTCTTTCTCTTGGTATATTGGATTATACTTGGTCTTTTTTTCTGCACATGCATTGTTCTCTACAAATAAATTATGATTCTCAAGGACAAGGTGACTAGTTTGTTTACATCACTCTCCAACATTGCCCATGATGAGTTCATAAATGTTCTTATTTAGGCAATTATATAAAATGTAGAGTTATTTGTAAATAATTCACCTGCTCTGTCATTGCATGCATGTTTATGTTCAAATATGAAATCTTTACACTGCACTAAGAAAATATTTTGCATGTTCATTAAATGTTCAAAATTACATGCTAATTAAATTTTAGATATAAATGTAGCAAACATAGTTTCTTGGTCATTGCCATTATTAAATTTCCCTGCCATAATAATTTGGACAAAATAAAATGTCTGTTTAGTATTTTAAAGACTTCTGTTTTCACTAAAATTATCATAAAATAAATCTTACATTCACTCAAATACAGAATTGTCAAGAAACAGGTAATGATTTTTATATTGTTGTTTCCTTTTAAAGTTATTGTATTTCACAAAAAAGCTATAGAGTAAATATAAATACATGTGTATGATTTAAAAATTGTGCTTTTCCACTTAATTTATTGAGTAAAATCAGTGTAAAGGGTAAAGTTTCACTAAAGAGTGCGGAAAAATAATGCTCATTTCAGCAGTATACGTTTGCCACAGATAACACAACACATCAAATGTGATATGTAACAGATGGTGGTATAAAAGTGAATTAGGCTTTCTTTTTTGGTGCTTTTATATTTATGTGTCTATTTATTGGGGAAGAAAACAGCTAATATGCTAATCTTTAAAAATGGAAATCAAGTTTTAAGAGGAAATTTCTGAAGAAAGGATTGCTACTTTATATGTTTTATTGAGGATATAACCATAGAAATATAAATAAAACTTCAGTTCACATAGTCTGTTGGGTACAGCAGTGAAAGGAATGAATGGCAAGGACATCTGTAAAACCTTGTGGGTGCAAAACCTTGCTTGAAAATACACTTATTCAGTCTTTTCACTAATGCTTGGTATATGATTAATTAGCTGACCTACCTTCATTTTTAACACTGCACAGTATCATGGCAAATTAACTGTGTATGTGTGTATGTAAAAGTGGCTGCATGACAATGACATAAATAACCTCAAATCCACAAACAATATCACTGATTTCTATTTTGTATACCAATCTAAAGTGCTTTGGGGTGTGTATATATATATATATATATATATATATATATATATACATATATATATATATTATGTGATCCTCACAACAGTTTTATATCTTATATTCTTAGATAAGGAAATTGAAATTTAAGAAGTAATTTATCTAAGTTTAAAGAGCAGATACATAGTGATGCTGGGATTCTGCTTTGCTTCACAACTTTTAAAACTATGCCACAGAATCTAAATACAGCAATAGGCAACTTTGAAGAGAACAAGTTACTAAAGCAGGAACAAAGTTTTGTTATGACATTAATAAAAGTTTAAGCTTCAGGATCTCTTTACATTCCCTTACATAACACATCCTAAACTAGGCATGCTTTTCTGGATGACCCACCACACTTTAGTTCTAATGTACTTCAGAAGTGCTCCGTGTCATCACCTGGAGATATAACTATCAACAGTACTTTACTTTTGCCTTGTGGTTTAGAAGAATCTGTGACCACCACGGAAAAAAAAAAAAAATAGAGCAGTGTGGTGACAACTATAGATCCTCTCCTTCAGAATAATGCACTTTGTATTGCTTTTCAAGTGCCTTTCATATGTCAGCTCTAACAATCTCTTCAAAATCCTGACCTAGAGTGTAAAAGACTTGAAAGCAAAGATCACATGTTATTCATTATTTCACTCCTAAGACCTAGCAAGCAGAGTCCCCACCACCAAATACCTGCTCAGTGTTGGGTAACCTAAAATGTCCGTCTTATCACAGATGTATTTATTTCAGGCAAGAATTTTTTTTTAAAAGTTTAGTCTACTCAGGATTCAATGGCTTTATGAATAAGTAAAGGACTTTTCAGGAACAGTAAATATTTCTAGCACTAATTGCTGAAGAATGAAAGGAGTATGTCATCTCAGATATTGCATAGGTGATCAATCTGTATGGGCATTAGATAAGAGCAGAGGAAATTGCTTATCTCTGACCATCAAATAAAATTCAAATTGAATATACATCTACTTTATAGACGCTGACTAGCAATGAGACAATTGAGACCACCAGAGTGGATTACAACCTGGAGATGTAATTAAGAGGCCAAATTACATGATGTCATGTTACTCTCTGTGTAAACTGCTATAGATCTTGATATATGGATGTGGCTTTCATGTATGGGTTTTACCGCATCATAAAATAGTATAACATTTCCCCCTTATTTTCTGTTGATTTAGTATTTTCCCTGTAAACAAGCATGCACAAATATACACCACCTTCCACCACATACACACACACACATACACACACACACTTTTTATATTGGCACTAGGCCTTTTATATATTGGGGTCTTGATGTCTTCTTATTTTTAATAAGATTTTAGCATTATTACAGTTGCATTAAAATAACATTAAAAATATGATTTGTTTTGTAAATTCAATTCAAAGAACAACAATTTTTGAAGGGATAATGTCTCAAATACACACTTTCAAATATTCCTGGTTCATCAACTTTTTAAAAAAAAGTAAGAGAAGAACCAGATTAATCAGAGAAAAATTGATGCAAGCGAGGGTGGCGAGGGGCAGAAGAATTAGAGCCCTGGTAGGGAATCTAATATCATGTACACATAAAATCACTCACATATTAAGGATCTAAAATATGTTAATTTATGTTGGTAAAGCTGAAAGAAACAATAGTTCTGCAGCCAGAATTATACTGCTAAGAATATTAAAACATAAAGCAATTTGGGGCAAAGCAATGGTAATTCCTCTAGCACTATTTAAAAATTGCCCTACAATGTAGCATATGCCATCTTATCATGATATTGCTTCCTATTATCAATTGGGTAAAGTCAAAATGTGTTGAAAGAATATGAAGTTGTGCTTGAGCTGACCCTGAACAATCAACATCCTTAAACTCAATACCTGAGCAAACCAAACTCCACACTCTTTCTTATTCACAGTATGGAAAAGTGTCACCTACTCCAAACTTATCTGGTCTATTCCTCATCGACACGTTACAACTTCAGTGTCAAAATCTCTGGGGAAGCTTTGATGGCCCCCTTGGTTAGCTAGATATGTCTCAGTCTCCCCAACTGGACTAGGAATTATGTGATATCACAGGTTATTCTTTCTTTTATCTACTTGGCATGAGGTGAAGAGAGAAGAATATATATTTACCAACTAATTGGAAAATTCTTACTTCCATGTTCCTGTACTAGGACATACTTCTTCCCAAGATGAATATTCATTTTCACAGAGAAACAATATCTTTTTATGTTATTTTGCTGGTACAGCATAAGTTACATAGAATAAATGATTATTCGCTATATAAATAAATTAAACCTTTTCTGCCCGTATTTGACATAAGGAGAAGAAAAGTTACAAGACAAAAAGTGAGGAGAATTTGGAAGAATATTTTAGAATCAAGAAGTTAAGTAATGTCTAGCATATAACATACTAGAAATTAGCCATGCATTAAACAAATAAATTAATCAAATATAAATTATTCATGTTTTAAAAATATAGAGTATTTATTGAGTCTGTTTCAATTTGCTTCTCATTATTTTACCAAATTATCTAACAAGTATATTTGAATTTAATAATTTTTTTTCAAGAATCACCTCGTTTCTTTATATTTAATTACTTGTAGGTAAGCACATCCCTAGGGAAACTTCTTAAAAGCATTGACTGACAGGGATTTGGTCAAGTATTTAGAAGAAATAACATAGTAAAGTTAATCCTAGAAGAGAAGTGGTTAGGATATCAGGGTCTTGATTTAAATAGATTCTTGATCAACTCTCACTTCTGTTGTCTACTAACATGTGACTTTGGACAATATTATTACTGAATTTTCCCATTTCTACAAAGGGGATAACAGTGATCCTTTTTACTTAGGGTTGTTATAAGGATTAAATAAAATAACACTTACAGTAAATTTTCACAGTGCCTGGAACATAATAGATATTCAATAAATATTTGCTATTATTAACTTTAATAAAGGAGGAACTAGTATAATTGATAATACAGAAAACAATACTTAGAAAATCAACCAACCTTAACTAACCAGGTTCTCTAGTTAAAGATCTCAAAAGATACAGTTACTAGGATTATGTATTGTAAAACAGATGAAAGTCTACGTGAAAATTAGAGAGTGGGATAGACAGGTCCCACTAAAGACCTTGGTGAGAAAAAACAATCAGGAGAATCACTGATCCATAAAACATGCTACAAGGGAGCCTTAAGGAGATCTTTGAAAGAAGAAAATCAGCACAAAACAAAGAGGCTCAGAATTACAGAAGCAATTGGGAGAAAGCCATCCTGAGAAGTTTTGAATTGGTTTTTATTTTTACTTCAAAGACATCTTGATGAAATGTATTCTGCAATTATTCTTTTAATGTATAAAGAAAAGAACAAATGGAATAGGTGCTGACTGAAAAAAGAATTCTCATATCACCAAATAAACCATAAATACGAAGATACTGTTTCATATTAATAAATTTTATATCAGAGTATATAAATATAACAATATACTCTGTTACTGTGCCAATTCAATATTCACAGTCGCAAGGTAATCTTTTAGGGAAGATTGTTAATTTATCCATGATTTAAAAATGTACCAACTTTTAAGTGATATCAGTTGTCTAATACATTAATTAAAATGATAATTTCAAAACAGTGGTAAGTATTAGTGGACTGAAAAAACATGTAGCTGCATATTGCACAGAAGGAAAATAATAAATTGATATTGTATCCATAATACAACTGTAGTGCTATTACCTATATCTGATTTTTCAGTAATTCTGTAACATTGTTGACATTTCTCTCTGGGAATGGTTTCATTTTTAATGACACAAATAAAAGTTTTAGCCAAAAAAGCACTAGACCATTCCATAATCAGATATCTATGTTTTTTAAAACACTACTAAAGTAAAATAATCCAGAATCCAGTAGTTTCAGTAAATCCTGAAATAGTTTTCTATGGAAAGACACAGCTGAATTATCTGGTTCAACATTGTGATGAACTCTTAGATAAACTCTCTCACTATGCCTTGGGTTTCAGGTAGTACTGATACTCCTTTATCCTAAAAGAGATATGAAATAAATACTTCATAATAGCAAGACATGAGGAGCCATTTAAGAGAAAATGATATAGCCTAGAGAATCAATTTTGAGCAATGAAATTATATAAGCAAATAAGTAGCAAGTGCATATTTCCAAGTACAAAGTACAAAGTAGTATTAATTTCAACAACAAAAGAGATAGATTCTTAAGAATATTTTACTTTGAACTGATTTTAGAATTATAACAAAATTGCAGGAAGATAAAACACTACAAAGAGTTCTTTTATATTCATCACTCTGCTACATAGCAAACAAAAGTTTGAGGAGAAACAGGATTTGGATAATCTCAGTATCTCTCCCAAGATACTCATCAACTACAAAGGAGGAAATAGTAACTTTACAATGGAGAAACATGATAGATACCAGCTAAACCAACTGATTAAGGTAAACATCTAACGAAATCTTTATCATCAGCATCTCAAAAGAAAATCTTATTTTTAACAAAAGAAAATCTATCACCAAATGTTCCATAGCATACCCTTCGGGTATTATATAATGAGAGTCTTAATCATGGTTTAGTAATAAATTAGACATCAGAAAACCCAAAAGATGCTATTTAAGAGATCTGACGCTACTTAGAAATGTGTTTATGTGGTCTTTCTAAAGTTTTCAAAATTAGGACATTTTATACAAAATCTAATCAAGTGTTTTTTTTTTTTTCTTTTCTTTTTAGCTATTTTGGTCTTCTTTTGAAAATCTGGAAAATCTGGCCATCCTAGCTTTCTTTTACTTCAGAATTTTACAGGCATACATACATTTTGGTTACATAATTTGCTTTTGTACAATTTGAGTCGAAGTTATAACTGTGTCCTTCAGTCAGTTAGAGTGCATTGTACCCATTAGGTGTGAATTTACCCCTCTCCTCCACCCCCCTTCCACCTACTTGATTTCCCGATTTTACTTCCATACATGCACATAAGTATTGATCAATCAGTTCTAATTTAGTGTTGAGTACATGTGGTGTTTGTTTTTCCATTCTTGCCATACTTCACTAAGAATGGCCTGTAGTTCCATCCAGGTTGTTAAAAAAGATACTAGATCATCATTTTTTTAAACTGCTGAGTAGTGCTCCATGGGGTGACTGCTGCCTTTAGCCAGAGAGAAGTCTGCAGTGAGCCCTGATCTCCACCACTTCTGTTGCTATATTTCTGAGCCACTTCACTTATGTGTGTCACCTGCCTGGCTCTGTGGACATTTGAGTCTGTGCTACCAGATATGGATTATTATACCTCTTTGCAACCTCTCCCCCTCTCTGGTGTATCTGTGTATGTATATGCCTTTTTTTTTTTTTAGCTTATAGAAAAATGGAAGAGGAAATATAACTAGTTACATTTACTTCTGAGGAGATATAATTAGAATAAGATGGGGATAAGGTTATTAACTTTTTATTTATACTTCCATGTATTGTTTACTTGTTAAAAGAAATATATATTACTTTTTATTTTAAAAAATCTCTTAACAAAAGTGTTATTAAAGACAGAAAAGGGGATAGAGACATAAAAAAGAGCGAAAATGACAAAAAAAGGGAAAGGAAAAGAAAGAAGCAAGTTTTTACTTTGATTGAGAAGTATGGCCATATGAATTCTACTGGGATTTAAATGTGAGAAAGAGTTCCACATAAATAAGTCTAGTTTTGTCCAATATGAGCCATATAGTTAATATTAAAAACTCTTATTGCTGGCACATAATGGGAAAAGAGAAAATACTGCAGGTTGAAGACACTAAATTGCTTCTCTTAAGGGATTCAAATTTATTGGAAGAACGACTACCACAAAAATTAACCAAAAAAAAGAAAAAGAAAAGAAAAAGCAAACAGATAAAAGCATAGTTTAAATAGCGAAATCTTCTAAAACTGATTTATGTGATTAACTGTACATCTTGGTAAATTCACTAATAATCATTTAATTGTACACTTAAAATAGAGTAAAGGCATGATATGTAAAGTATACTTCCATAAAATGTTCAAAAAAATAAGTATAATATATATGTTTAATACTTAAGTTTTTTTCAAGTTTATTAATTCAAATTATATTTACAATATATTTAAGAAATAAACAAGTAATTATCATTTTTGTAATTTAGATGAAAAAACAAACAAACAAACCAACCTAGAAAAAAGGATGCTCAGAAAGGAATTTAACTTTCCATGTTTATACCAAGCTGGAAGTAGAAGCAAAACTGTCTGATTTCTCCCTAGACCACTGGCCATTTTGTTACAACATCAGTGTTAGGAAGTACTAGAAAAGGTTAGATAGTTTTCAATTTCATTTTCACAAGATGGAGATAGATTCTTAAAAAATTGATATTTGAACTCTGCTTTGACTAGAGACCTATTAAGTTACCTTTAGATCATTTTCCCCTAATATCTGTCTAGCATCATTTAGTCAGCATCATTAGAATCTCCTGAGATTGACAAAACCTCAGATTTTCAGTTCACAAAATACATATTTTTAATCTCTGTCCCATAACTGAATTAATAGTTCTGGGATTTGCATAAAAATGTGCATCTTTAAAGAAACTTTCTAAGATTAAGAAACATCTGATGTCTAAACAAATATAAGAACTGCTGGCTTGAAAAATGAAAAGTAGAGAAGAGAGAATTCATGTATGTTGAAAATGTAAAGAGAAAAAATAAGGATTTTTGAATAGGTTTTGTGGTAAAAGAACAATGTGCAGACAAACTTGACTTGAGTAGAACATGTAGGACTTTAATCTGGACAAGGTTAAATGAGTGGATTTTAAAGTTGCTGTCAACTGGGCTCCATCTGGCCATGATTTTGTTGTTCTGAGAGTAGCTTTTCTTTCAACTCAAGGTCAGCGTCAATGTTGTCTTAAAACATCAACGGGAGTAAATTTGATTCTGCAGGAGCCTGAGGCTATTGCTTGTATTTTCTGTGGTTCTATGTCTGTATCTATTCCCAAGTGCCCATTCAAATAATAATTCACATCATACATTAATAACACAACTTGCAAGGTTAGACACAAAGTTTTTGACTAAAGTGCCCTGAGAAAAAGAGATCCTAAATTTATTCTGTGAATGTTGGAATAATCAAAGCTCTTTAATCAGAGGTTAATATTTACTTTGCACTGTGTTAAGTCAAGTAGTTTTGCAAGGAGTGGGGGGTCAGTTGAAGGAAGGGGGTGAACAAAACCTGGCCAAACCGAAAGAAGATTATTTAATAATCCCCATAAAATATGATACAGGTTTGCACTAGTGTTAAAGAAAAAGAAAAAAAAATGTATTTATGAGAGAACTCAGGAAGGAAGATTTGAAAATAGTTGAGGAATAAATGTGGAGGTAGATTATGAGAGATATGTCAAGAATGTCACTGAATTTTGTTTCTTAACAAAATTATGATGCCTCTTTTGGAAAATGGGAGGTCCAAAGAAGAAGCTGATTTTAGGGAATATTAATGAGTTTACTTTACAACATGTTAAGAAGTTTAAGTTGAAAGTAAAGCTAGAAGGAAGTCAGAATTTCAACAGTAGAGTATGAACTTAAGAAGCATTAATCCATAAACTCTTAGACATGGCAAAGACAAAAGTGGTTCTTTTTATTTTGTATCAAATTCTGTGATGGTTTTAAAACATTGCCCCCCAAATTTTTGGCATCCTTCTATTGAGAGGTGGAGAGTATGGCCATCTCGTTGAATCTAGACTGTCTTGTGACTGCTTTAACCAACAGAGAACAACAGAAGTGACACTATTTGACTGCCATTCTTTCAGGATGCTCTCTTTTCAAATGATCCCTTAAAATATAAAATAAAAAAGCTCCACAGCAACCACTATGCTGTAAGAAGTCAAAGCCATATGAAGAAGCTGTTGGCAGTTCCAGCTGGGCCTATCCATCCTATAGACATTGGAATCCAGGTTTCAGACACATAATTAACAAAGACATCTTAATAGTGAATCCTCCAGCTTCCACTCTTATACCTCTTGCCATCTGAGTCTTTTCGGCTGTGGTGACCTTTCTGAATTCATGGTACACAGAAACTGTGAGATTAATAAAAAACAGTGCTGCTTTACATGCCAAGATTAAGACTCTGTGTTATGTCATGATATTAACCAGAGTAGCCTCTATTGGTCACTCCTGTTCATTCAGATCTTCCCAATGGAGGCTCCCAGCATAATGGAACAGACAGAAGTCATACTCACTCTGCCCTGCCAAAATTCCTAATCCACAGAATCCATGGATATCATGAAATATTTTTACACCTCTAAACGGGGGTGGCATATTATCCAGCAACAATAACTAAAGCATATGTAGCCGTTTTCAAATATGATGAAATTCATAAATGTCTTCCATAAATACACTGATACTGAAAATAATGCTTACAAATATGAAGAGTTCTCAGACATCTTTGTTTTTATCACACTAATAAAAATAGTTAACATTGAGCAGGTGCTCTTGAGCAAATGATTTCAAGAGCAATTTATGTGAAGAAGTTGAACAGACTTTTACAATAAACAATGGAGTAAGTATTCTAATTATCCTTATTAAACATATGTTGTGGTAACATAGACCATTCGCCAAAACCCTTATTATTATTAATACTATTAGTCCAGTTTTACATATAAAGAAACTGAAGATCAAAGCAATTAAATATTTTTTCCAAATTTATGTGATTAGTTGTAGAGAAAATGTATAAACACACAACCTATCTTGAAACTCTGTGCTTTTAATCCCTCTAGCATGTCTCTCAACTAAGCCTAGAGAAGATAAGTAACTCAACTAAGATTAAACACTTGCTCACAGATCGTGTTTAAACTAAATTCAAATTTCTTAACTACAACTTTATGCTTCTTTATTCAGTCTGCCTCAACAAACGACTCTAATTAATAATTCTTCTACTTTTTATGTGAATTAAACAGTAGTTAAGTTAATTAAGATGTGTTTTTCTAAAACTATATAAGGCTGAAAACCTACACAAGAAGTATGTACTTTGGGCATAGCAGGAAACCAATCAGGGGTCATTAAATAAAACTAAGGTAATTAAGGACATTAAACTGTTTCTAGGCATGGTGATCTGACCTAAAAATACACAGCCTTTTCCTGCTCTATTAAATTTGAATTGTGCCCTTGAAGATCTCTGCTTTTTGGAAAAAGCTAAAAGATATCTGCAAGTAGAAAATTAGAATATCAAAGGATATTTACAATCATGTAGGAATGTCTTATTGGGAACTTGCCTAAAAATAGTTTTCATTATGGATGCTTTAATAAGAAAAAAGTACTTATCGTGAGGGAAGACTGATTTTCACCCGTCAAGGCTGATATTTCTTTAACTGAGAGGGAAGCGTGGAAATGGGAAGTACAGAAAAGAAAGAGCCATATCAGCTAAATCAATTGATTCACATTCTGTCAATAGAGAGACAACTGTTCATCTTAATCACTCTTGTGCCTTCTTTCACTACACTACATTGAGAGCACAGGTATTTTTCCACATTGTCATTCCCATAGTTCCATGGGCATGTGGAATCTCTTCTGTAACAACATATGCTGTATTTGAGCTAACAGTGGCTGCTATATTAAGCAATTCATATGACAATTGATTTGCCCAGTTCTTTTTCAAGCATCTTTAATATCATCTTTATTCTATTATTTGTGGTTCTGCTAATTTTAATCAGCAGATATAAATAACCTTTCAAAAATGTCACAATTCTTTCCTATTTTAATGTCCTTTGTTGCCACTCATTTACTCAGATTTCTTTTGTGATTAAAAAAAAATCTTTAATGTAATCAATCATGTATTTCCACAGCTAAACTTGGAAATTTTCTCCACTAATCTCCTTATTAATTTTTTCTTTCTTGATAACTTGTTTATTCTATAAATTGACTTAGTATCATTAATTTTTTACCTCTTCCTTCTAGGAACTGACAGAGCGATTGATTTCTGATTATTTCCCCAGTTGTTTTTTAGGTTTAGAAAGATATTTCCTTGTTGGTCAAACCGCAGATAAGTCTTATATTAATACAAGAATTGTCATCGGGGCAACTTTTTTGAACTTACTTCTAATTAATTTTTTAGCTTCTCTCTGCTCACACATTTTAGTTTTGCTCTCTTTGTCCTTTCTACTATTAAATTGATTTTACTTTTGAACTTTATTTCACTACAAAGTGTACCGTAATAATTTTCTTTAATCCAATCTTTATTTAATTAAACTAGGTGGCACACATTTCCCTCTAACACCATTTTAAAATAAAAGAATGAATAATATTTGATTGCCATTTCCATTTGACCTTTTGATATAGCTTCCTGATTTTCTGAGGATGATTTATATTATATATTACATATTTTATATTATGTGTATATATCATCTATAATAATGTAAATAATGCATTTATATTATATACACACATGTTGAGCATCTGAAAATTCAAAATGCTCCTAAATCCAAAACTTTCTGAGCACCAATATGATGCTTAAAGGAAATGCTCATTAGAGCACTTTGGATTTTGAATTTTCAAATTAGGGATGCTCAACCAGTAAGTATAATGCAAATGTTCCAAAATCAATAAAACACTGAAATCCAAAACATTTCTGGTTCCAAGCATTTCAGAGAAAAGATATTCAACCTGTAATATACACACATAATACACTGTTCTATTTAATCAAAATAATTATATTAATTTCTGTCTAAACTATGGATGCATCCAAAAAGATACCATTTTGATCCTTAGAGTAAATGTCTCTTCATTTTGACATATTTCTTTTTATGATCAAATGTATATGATCTATAGAAGTAATAATGTCCTTTGTCGAGAACTTCTCATTTTATAAAGGCCTTACACTATAGAGTTCTTGGCCATCTATTCAGCCCCAGCTTCTGCCACAAACTTTACTCTCTGTGTTATAATAATAATGTACTATTTGCAATTTTTAAAATATCACAATTACATCATATAATTCCACTTGTTGGCATCTAAGCCAGGGACTATGTTTTTTTCCACTGTGTTTTCTCAACAATTAGCAACATGGTGGTATAAATATTTGTTGAAAAAATTAATAAACAGCTTGTCTTCCACAGTGACCCCCCCATGACCCTCAGCCTT
>CAUYRT010097478.1:0-17360 GCA_963574885.1 Lepilemur ruficaudatus
AAAAGGAGAGTTCTGAGAACTATAAGGAAGGTTGATGGGATGTTTGCATTCCCACGTTCATCATGGCATATTCACAACAGCCAAGGTATGGAATCAACCTAGGTGTCCATTGACAGATGAATGGGTAAAGAAAATGTGGTATATATACACACACACAGTGGAATGCTACTCAGCCATAAAGAGAAAGGAAATCCTGTCATTTGTGATAACATGAATGGATCTGGGGGACATTATGCTAAGTGAAATACTCCAGGCACAGAAAGACAAATACTGCATGATCTCACTTATATATGGAATCTAATAAAGTTGAACTTGAAAGTGACAGTAGAATGGTGGTTACCACAGTCTGGAGGTGGGATGAGAATAGGGAGAAGTTGCTTAAAGGGTACAAAGTTTCAGTTAGACGGGAGGAATACTGTTGTACAGCTTGGTGACTGCAGCTAATGACAACGTATTGTATCCTTGAAAATTGCTGAGAGAGTAGATTTTAAATGTTTTTATCACAAATAATGATAAGGATGTGGGGTAATGGCTATGTTAATTAGCTTGATGTAATCATTCCACAATATATAAATATATTAAAATATTACATTGTATACTATAAATACATACAGTTAAAAAAAGGGAGGAATTCACAGAACTCAGTAGCTGGGTGGAATGTGTGTCTGGAGGGAGAGATGCTGTTTAGGGTAATGCAGTAGATGCTGTTGTCGCCCTGCCCCCACCCCTGCATGGGGTCCTCCTCCAGCATGCTGTGCATGTTGGCTATTGGCAACATATTGTTGCACCTTCATTGGAGAATCACCCTGGGCTGTGGGGAATCCTCTTTCAGGAAATTCCTGGGAGGTTGTGTACCCAGACCGGGGCAGCCCACAGTGAATAATAACTGACCAATACAGGTGTCCAAAAGCCTGGTCCTCTGTCCCAGTGTGAAGCAGGTGTGCTATTTATATCCAGAGCTCCCTGTGGGATCAGGCAGAGCCTAGACTTCAGTGGAACCCACGTCTTTGCTTGGCTTCTTCCCTGCCATTTCCTTAATGAGTCACTTGCTTCCTATCTTAGGCTTCAGCAGTTGGATGGACACTGGTGTCCTTCAAGACAGGGTATGGGGGAGGAGAAAGCCCACTCCTGTCAAGTTTATTAATGGAACTGAAGTGCAGCATGAGTATTTTTTTTCTGTATAACGTCTTCTTCAGACTTGTGGAGCCTACAAGAGGAAACTGCCACCTGGAATATGTTTATTTTTGTGTTTAGTTCTCTGTCCAAATGCTAATTGGTGGTTTATCTTAGACACTTTGAGAAGAGGGAGAAATGCCCTCATCAATGTCTCTGTGATGTGAGATGCTAGTGCCTAAGTACCATTGGCCTCTTACAGGCCTCTGACAAGTCTTGGTCTTGCCATTTACTAGTTGTGTGACACTGGATGAAGTTACCTAGCCCCCCTGAAGTTTATGTTCCTGATGCTCCAAATAGGTAACAATGGCATTTATCTCAGGTGATAATTGTGATAATTAAATCAGATATTACATGTCTGTGTTTATAACATGGGCTGAAATTCTGTAAATGCAAAAAAAAATGGTCATTCCTATAATGAATAACACAACGCTTATGACAACAATGATGTCCATTTGTGATTGTAAACTTCTGAGGCTTAAATTTACCTCATCGAAGTCAGCAATGATCTCATTCAGCAGGCGTAAGCATTCTACTCCCTGGTTATTCATTTCAGTCTGAGAGTAAAAGTCTGCAAATCCTGGGATGGAAGCAAACATCACCCCAACAGCGTCATAGGATTGAGAATACAGCTCCTGGATAGAGAGACACAGAGAAGGAGCCAGAAACAATCATTGGAGGTTAGCTTCTGCAGTGATGCTACATGCACATACATGTGCACACATGCATAGGTACCTACAGAGACAGAAAATGGGACATCAACACTGTATGTCTCAGTCTGTTCAGGCTGCTATAACAAAATACTTTAGACCGGGTGGTTTATAAACAACAGAAATTTATTTCTCACAGTGCTGGAGACTGGGGAGTCCAGGATCCCGGCACCTGCAGATTCAGTGTCTAGCGAGTACCCTCTTTTTGGTTCATAGGTGGTGCTTTCTAGCTATGTCCCCACATGGTGGAAGCAGGAAGGCAGCTCTCTTACATAAGGGCACTCGTCCCATGCATGAGGGCTCCCACTCTCATGATCTAATCACACCCTGAAGTCCTCACCTCCTAATACCATCACCTTGGGGTAAGGATTTCAACATTGATGGGAAAGAGAATACTGGGGTATAAGGGCTTATAAGATCCCATTTCTGAGGCTGTGGGAGAGAGGAGACAAAGGAATGCTGCCTGAGCAGGAGCCAGAGATAAAGGCAGAAGTTAACTGCCTAGTTGGGGGACATTCCAGTGATCTGGGAGTACAGCAAAGCAGACTCCCACCTTAAAGCCTAAGGGGCCTCATGCCTAAAAAGCCATGAAGTGGCCTGACATGAAAGCTTCCCACGGCTATAGAGGAAGATTGCAAAATGTCAGCCTGGGAGAAGGGACGTCAGGCTCCAATTCTTAGAACACCAGGCTAAGTTCCTTCCCTCCCCCTTTTCAGTAGAATGCCTCAGTTAATGGGAAGCCAACCTCTCAGTAAGAAGTACTAATCTCTTTGTTCCTCAATGGAATGGACCACAGCTGCTGAGTTCAGAGATACTATCTATACATACCTTAAGGCGTAGTTGTGCTTAGTAATGAGTTATATGTTCCTGCTTCTATAAATAAAAGAGTAATTAGCTAAGGCATCTTGTGATTTTTTGGAGAGCCTTGAAACTTCTACACATTGTAACCCATGACTTTTTCATGTGAAATCATTGTAATCTGTAGCATGAAAAAGAGAATAAAAGCAGGTGCTGGACTTCAATCAGTACCACCTGGCTCACTGACAGGTACCAGTCCCCTGTACCTGTACCCCCAGTACCACCTGGTCCCCTGACTTCCCCACACCCTTTCACCTTGCTTTTTGTGTCCGTGTCTTTGTCTCTCCCATCTCTTGCAACACACACTGCCTAGGGACGTGGTTATATTGGGGGCATTGTGAACCCCCAATACAACATATGCATTTTGGAGGGACATAAGCATTCAATCCATTGCACCATAACCACAGCATCATCACTGTAAGGACTGGGACCATTGAAAATTCCTGGTCTCCAGCCTCGGGGGGGCCCTGAGTCCTGACTGCCCATCCCTTTGTCCTTGGTCAGATTCCTTTTCTGTTGCTCTCATTGGCTAGTACAAACCTTCACTGCTCTCCTTAGCTTAGCCCTCCACTCTGTTTCTCTCAGTGGGTGATGTTGTCTCCTACTTCACCAAGAAGGCTGTGGGTCTTGATGGTGACCTACTCCTCTGATCCCATCCTCATACATGTGTTTACATTCATATTCATTTTCATCTCTTTTGCTTCTACTCCAGAGGATGTGTTTTCCCTTCTCCTGAAAGTCAATGTTTCTATCCCCCCTCCTTATACCTTCCTCAGCAACTTTCCCTCTCAGTGATTCTTTTTTTCCTTATTTCTTTCTCCCATCCTCCTTTTCCTGCCCCTCCTCATCCTCCGAATATCTCTTCTAAGAAAAAGAACAACTTGCCCCAGATCCTGAGGATACCGTGACTACCCACCAGTTAGTCTCTCTTCATCCTTGCTTCCCAACTTCTCAAACTAGTTTTCTCCACTGCTTGTTCCTACGCTCTTAATGCCCACTCACATCGCAGGCTGGAATGTCGTGAGTTGAGAATACGCCAGCCTGCCAATCAAAGTGAAGAAATTATTGCACACATGTCTGTTCATGTCTTACTAGACACCTCTGCTGGTTGTTGTCTTTACTGAACACTCCCAAGATCTTGATTTTCTGACTGTCTATGCTTTAGTGACATACTTTATTTTTCTTATGCCTGGCCCCTTCAAGAATACCTTTTTTTGGTGTGTGCTTATCTTGCATCGTAAATGTTGGTGATTGCTATGGCTCTGTCCTTGACCCACTGAATGGTTCAAATTTACATTTACCTAGTCTATCTCATTCACTCCCAGACTTCCCAACACTCATGTGCTGACAGTTCCTAAATTCCTATCTTCAGGTCAGTTTTCATTCTTGGACTTCAAACTTTCATGTCTCATGCTGGGTTGTCCTCACAGTCCTCATATTACAAATGCTATAAATCCAATGCATCTTCTCTCCAGCTACACCTGTGCTACTCCTTCATTCTCTAACTCAGTTGGTGGCACTGGCATTGCCAAATCATCAAAGTGAGACATTCAGAGTCATCCTAGTCCTTTCTTCTCCATCACTTACACATTCAATAAATTATGAAGTTCTGCTGGGTTTATCAGGCTCTTCCTATTTTCCTCCTCAACCACTAATATGAGAGCCTCCTATTGGGTTTCCTGACTCCAGTCTCTTCCCATTCAAAGGCTCCACATGGCAGCTAGAGTGATCTTTTAAAGATACAATATTGACCATGCCTCTCCCATTCTTAAAACCTTCCAGTGGTTCACCATTGCCCTCAGTATAAAGCTCAAATGTTGTATCATGACATAAAGAGAAGATGGCAGCCATCTGAGAATCAGAAAGTGGGTTCTCACCAGACACTGAGTCTGGCAGTGCCTTGATCTTGGACTTCTCAGCCTCCACCTATCTCTTCAGTTTCATTGCCTGCAATTCCAGACGCTGGATCTTGTGCTCCAGAACACGGAATCATTTGCACTTCTGTGTACGTGCTGTGGTAGATGCAGTAGGTGCCCTGCCTGGATTCTCCTACCTAAGATTCAGGCTCAGCACGTGCGTTTCTTTCCCTGGGGTTTTTCTCTGGCCATTAAAAGGCAATCTGCCCATGTGAGCAGCAGGCTGAAAGCTTTTGAAAATTAATGCCCCTCAGGAGCAGCACTTAACCAATGACCATCAGGAATTGGTGTACAGTACCCAGCTTCTTCATCCCTTTGGCCAGATAATGTTGAGGTGTGCTTTTATACTAGTTTCCCCAATCTCCCAGGGATTAAAGGATTAAGCTCTGGTTACCCACAGAGGTAACTAGTCTGATAATGTGTCATTTGTTGGTTGCCTTCTTTCTCATTCTCCTACCTACCCATGTTTTCTGGGGCCACTGCCAAGTAAGTTACTTGCACTCAAATCCTCGTCTCAAGGTTTGCTTCTGCAAGAAGACAAATAAAGACACAAACTGTTCTATTTCACACTTAAATGCTTTTATTCCTACTGTCTGTCCCTTGGTGGGAAATGTTCTTCCTTCCCTGAAGTTAGCCTCCTTTATTAGACTAACTTTTGTTTCCTGCCTTCACTGCACTCAGAGACTATAGACCATGTGTTCTATAACCTTCCCAACACACAGCTGGGGTCAGGAGTCTGAGCCTGGTGCTCTAGCAGTACCCTGAGCAGCTCTATAGCATACCCCTTACCCCTTGCATTATTAATGTCCATTTCTTCCTTTCAGTGTGGACTCCATGAGGACAAAAACCTTATGCCATTCATCTTAGTGCACTCAAATCATGCAACTGGTACTTTTTGGATGCCTGCAATATAATGCACAACCTATACAAAGTCTCGTCCAAGGTAAATACTCAAAACTGTTTGTTGAATTAATGACTCCCTGGCCTTTGAAGGAAACATTAAAGCTTACAAATCATTTTCATATGAATTCAGTGATTTAATCCTTGCAATAATCCTGTAAAGTAGCAAGATTATTATCCCCACTTTATGTATATGGAAGATGAGACAGAGAGAAGTTAAGCTGTTGTTTTGGATCACACAACTAGCAGTGGAAGAGATGAGAGTTAGAGGGCTTCCAGAGGGCTTCTACTCTACACACCTGAGTGTGCCTCCTCCACCTGTCATGCCTCAGGTCTGAGAAAGATGGTGTCACTGATTCATGATCAACTAGCCTTGAGCTTTAAATGTGAATGAATTTGAACTTATGCCATCCCTAGTCCTCCTAATAGCACAGGCAGCTGGCGACTGGCTTGGGCTGGGTGGGGTGAAAGGAGTGCAGATTGCCATCTAAGGTAGTAAATTACTTTAAAAAGTGGGGCCCTGCTCACCCTGGCCTTGAACAACAAAATGACGCCACAAAGGACCCTGACTCTCTGCTGGATGAGTCAGAGAACCTGTGTAAGTAAACTTACAGAATCGCGTCCTCCATATGGCTATGATTTTTGGGAAAAGTCTCTTTTCACTCTATTACCTGTAATATTAATCTTCTAGGGTTGTCTTAACAAAGTACCACAGACTCAGTGGCTTAAACAACAGAAATCAATTTTCTCGCCAACTCTGGAGGCTGGAAGTCTGAGGACAAGGTGCCATTGGGATCGGTGTCTTCTGAGGCCACTCTCCTTGGCTCGCAGATGGCCGTCTTCCCCCGCGGCTTCACGTGGTTTTCCCTTATGCTCTAATCTCCTCTTTTTATAGGGACACCAGTCATATTGGATTAGGGCCCACCCTAATGAACTCATTTTACTTAATTACCTCTTTAAAGACCCTGTCTCCAAATACAGTCACATTCTGAGCTCCTTGGGGTTAGGACTTTAGCATAAATTTTGGCGTGGCACAATTCAATCTATGATAACTGTATTTCAATATTTTTGCTTAAAAATAGAGAAAAAAGAAAAAATTCTGCCCTTTGAAATTCATTTCCTAGTTACAAATCCGAGATGCCTGAACTTTGGTTTATGGTCTGGGATAGAAATGCTTCCATGGTGTGAAATGGCCAGTCATCAGGTTTTTCTTAAGAGTTGTCTCCTTGAGTGTTCTAATGCATCCTAGTTCCTCCCACACACTTTTCCTTAGTTTTATTTCTCAGCCTTGTCAACATTTGGAATGTTCCAGTTGCTTAAATATTAAAATAATGATAATATCAGCTGCTTGCACTGAGCACTTACGATGTGCCAAGCATAATGCAAAACACTGCACATGCATCATCTCCTTTAATGCTCATAACAACCTGAAAAGGCAGATACAATTAAGATCCTATTTTATCTATGGGGAAATTGAGGCATGTAAAGGTTAAGGATGTTACTGAAGGCCCACGGTTGTTACGAGGTAGAGCTGCAATTTATACACAGATAGTCTGACAACAGAGCCCATGCTATTGCTAATAATGGTAGCAATAACAACATGAAATGAGCTGTCAATTTCTGTGGAGACATATAGCCAGCCTTGGGTGATCCCAAGGGAATAACTGTCTTGACCTCACCATCTTCCTCCTTGCATCTTCTACCCAGTACCCCCCATTGGTGGTCCTCAACTAGGTGCCAGAGGGCATTGATGTGGCCCATGCAGATTGGACCTGTCACCTGCCTCACCCGAGCAGAGCAGGGATGAGAGGGTGGAGGGATTTGAAGGGGCACATAGGAAAGCACCATCCCAAGCTACCCACACCTTTAGAGATAGCCCCCTCATTCAAGTCATTCCCAACAAGCACTTTGAGTGTGCCATCTGTTTCTTGCTATTTCAGGCTTAAAGAAGATAAAAAAAGTACTTTGTAAACTTGGGGAGGGAATGATGAATATAGAAAAGCTATTACTGTTTTATTGCCATCCTGTTCTGGTGGGTTGGAGGTACAGGTTTGGACCTTGTAGTGAATTTTGAGCATATGCATGTTCCCCCTCTCTCATGCCCACATGCCAATATAAAGACTTTGCTCTTTGCCCAGGGAACTACAGTCTGTTCCTTAACGTGCCCAGACTTTTTGGATTCCAAGTCCTGTGTTTCTTATACCAAGTTAAGCCACCTCTCTATAGGGGTGGCTTAGACCTGAGACCTGTTGACCTTATTAACATCCTTTCACATCATTCAGGTCTCTGCTCAAATGTCACCTCCACGAAGCCTGCTATGATCTGAATGTGTCCCCCAGAATTCATATGTTGAAACTTAACTGCCAGTGTGAGAGTATTAAGAGGTGAGACCTTTAGGAAGTGATTAAGTAGTGAGGGTGGAGCTCTCATGGATGGGATTAGGGCCCTTATAAATGGGTTTGAAGGAGTAAATTCCTTCTTTTCCACTCTTCCACCATGTGAGGACACAACACTCAAAGCATCATGTTGGAAGCAGAGATCAGGGCTCTCACCAGACACTGAACCTGCCAGTGCCTTGATCTTGGACTTTCCAGTCTCCAGAACTGTGAGGAAATCTGTGTCTCTTCTTTATAAATTTCCCAGTCTCAAATATTTTGTTATAGCAGCACAAATGGACTGAGATAGCAACATAAATACCCTTTCGATGCTCTATTCCATTATTCTGCTTTTTCTATCTCCGTAACATTTATCACTATCTGATGCCATGTTATGTATTTATTTATCTGGTTTACTGTCATTGTTCCCATGAAAATACATGTTTTAGAACAGAGAGGACTTTGTTGTTTTGTTCACTGTTGTTTTAACTCCAGTATCTAGGACAATATCTGACACATGGTTGGCCCTCAATAAATATTTGCTGGATGCCAGGGTGAATTGAAGGGATGGAAGGTGGGGCCGTCACTGGAAAGGAGTAAGAAAAATAATGGTGGTCATATTTTTGAAAATAGTAATAGCTAACTACCAGTGTGACTCAAAATATGCCGAGTGCCACTGAAGTGGTTTATGCACAATAACTCCTGTAAATGTGGCAACACATTGGATTAAGTTGGAAAGTATTGTCATGCATAACAAGAAAAATGAGGTCCAGAAAGGGTTATTTCTTGCTCACAGGTATAAAGGTAGTAAGGGGAGGAGCCAGAACTGAGCCCACATCACTGGACTTTTGAGTGCACCTGTACTTGGGTATACCTTTCTATACTGAAGCTGCCTTGTGCAGGGTTGCATTGGGCACTTCTTGCATCCTTACCCAATTTAGCTCCCACCCCAGCTCAGCAAGGTCAGTATTATTTACCCCATTAATCAAATGAGGAAATGGACTCAAAGAGGTCTGGTAACCTGCCCTAGGTCACACAGCTAGTTAGTAGCAGAGATGGACTTTATGCCGTGTGGGCTCTCCAGCACCTGGCACAGCTGCCCTTGTTAGCATCCTTTCAACAGCAATCCCTAAAGCCATGATGAGCCACTGGGTTTCCTGGCAATCAGTGCTAGCCTGCTTGACATCGATGAGCTACCCAGGCTTGGACCCTCAGCTGGATTTATCTACAAGAAAGTAGCTGCCCAGGCAGGTGAGCACTATTCTAAGCTAAAAGCCTAGCAGAATAGCAGAAGCTGCCAGAACCTTTGTGTGGGTGACACAGCCGGGACAGCCTTGGAAGTGTGGGTGACACTTCTGTGGGCAAGGCCCTGTCCACCAGCCTGGGTTTGGATGGTTTCATTGTTTGTCATTATTTGTCACTGCTCCCCTTCTCTGCATGCACTTACAGGGAGATGGAGGAAGAAAAACACTTTGGCTTTGGTGTTACATGTACCTGGGTTTGAATTTGAGTTCACTAGCTTTGTGACCTCAGTTTCTTCATCTATGAAATGGGGATAATTCTTACTCCTTATTGCACATAGAATAAAATTGAAGTTCCTTCAATGACTTTCAGGACTGTCCTTTTGTCCCTGTGACACCTCTGCTTTGACCTCTACCTTTTCCGTAAAGTACTAGGGTGCTTGTGGTCTCCCCACTCCTTGTTCTCAGCAAATATCTTGCAGTATCTCATCTTTATGTCTTTGGCCATTTGGGTCTATATGCCTGGAATACTTTCCCTTTACCTCCTTGCTTGATTAACATCTGGGGCCTAGGAGGGGGGTATAATTAGAGCCATATTGCATACACATGGGGAACTGAGGCTCAGAGAACTTAATTAACTTGCCCCAAATCACACAGCTAGTAAATTGCAAAGCTGAGATTTGAACGCAGGTCCCTCTGGCTTAATAGCTTGGATTTTTCCCACTAGGTCACATGGCCTCCTTTGAAGGGTCTTAAGAAGAATTAGAATTCAAGAATGGAGAGTAAAGAGAGGCTGAGGTTGCAGCAATCATGTCAGTGGTGGCTCTGAGCAAACTCCTGGCTGCATTGGCCTAGGACATACACACAAGTTACATGTCAGAAGTCTGGCTTTGCCAGTTGAAATTTGTGCATTCTGTTTCTCTGGGTACTACCTGTTCAATCATTTTCTAAAGAGTGAGGCTCATGTTGATGCAAACAAGTCAGTTGGAGTCTGCATTCACCAAGTGACTCCTCTAGGTCAGCTAAAGATGGGCCACAAATGAGCTGCCACCCCAGGGACAGAGCCCATGGAAGATGCCCTGGCAGGCAGGAAGAGGCAGTGCCTTGGGCACTACTGTGGCCCCATGAAACTCACAGATGTCTCCAATAAGATTTCAGAGGTTTCTATCACAGTCCAAATTTGTAGCAAGAGGAGACACTAAAAATGCCTGTGCCTATCACAGCAACAGGGCATGAAATGGGGAGTTATTGCAAGCCAAAGCAGTCCTGCCCTGCCATGCCCTGTCACCCTTCACATGTTGTATGACTCTTTCCTTCTCTCTTTCCTGCATACACATGTGTGTGCACACACAAACACGCACTCTAGTCTTGCCCAACTCCAGGGGCAGTATGGGTAGCAGCATTGTAAGGGCATATAGGTGGCACAGAAGAAAGAAATTGAGGGACAGGTTTCCAGTGGTAGCTCTGCATAAAGAAATTGAGGCACATCACAAACCTATCAGAGCCCCAGTTTCCTCATCAGTAATGGGGGGCTGACAGAACTCTCCTCTTGAGGTGTGAATGAAATGAAAGATAGTTTTCATCAATTACCTAGCTCAGCATCTGGCATGCAGTAGGTGTTTACTAATGGTATTTCATCATGCTGTGAAAATTCTCTAGGCAATATAACCATGTTCAGTATCTGCTCCTCATCGAGTGTGAACTGCTTAAATATTTATAAAATCTCTAATAATCCTGACAAGACTTTTTATTGGAAATGTCTTATACATGCTCAATGAGGGCCTGGCCTGAGTGACAAGAGATGACCTGGATTCTTAGCATGTGTCTCTGGTTGGTTTTCTTCCTTTCAGGATGAAATCAGTATGTCCTTGCTCTTTCTCTGGTCCCAAATACTTCATTGTTTTGGTGCCTTGATTGAAAAGCAGCTTTTCTCTCATTTCTCTTCAGATTTTACCTCCGAGGTTTCATCCTTTCCATCTGGTGGTCACGGCTGATGCACATTGACACTCTCTGCTTTCATGATTTTGTTAGGAAGCTCTTGCAACAAAGCCTCTGACCTTAGCGACCTTGAGGATACCAGACCTGAGCCCTGTTCCAGGGAACTCCATCTGTTGAGGAGGGTGGGGTGGTGCTTTGATCTGTATGACCTGAGCATATCAGGAGCTGATTATTCAAGTATCTGATCACTCATTCCCTCGGCCTTTCTTCCACTGGTCTTTCTTCCATGGCTTAGATGGAAAATGGAACCCACAGCTCTCTCCCCGTTATACCCTCTAGAATCTCAAACCCAAATGGGTCTAGGGGCCTGCAGGTAACATAAACGGCAGAGTTTAGGTGGGTAACTTGGAGAGCCTATTCTATGCCTAAAGGCATCACATTCACAAATTAAAAAGCAAGCCCACCAACTAACAACTGTCCCAGCCAACTGGCTCACTGGTTAGATTTGTCTCAGGTCTTCTAGTTTGTAACATTTGTTCTAAGAGGTTTTCACCTCTTGTTTAGCTCAGTTTGAAAATCTAGTGTTGGCCGGGATGTCTTAGCTTCATTTCCCAGAAAATCCATATTGCCTTTGTAGCATCCTTTGCAAGGGCTCAGCCCTCCCCATTTGAATGCTTCAGCAAGGGGTCTCACTGCTCCAGTCCATCCACAAACCCTTCGTGAGCAGGACCCATAGGCAGGCACACCATGCCCCCAGGACCAGTAGTGACCAAGGCCAATGTGGTGCCTGCCTTGTGGATCTCACAGTCTTATGGGGATGAGATGGTGAGGTGGCTCTATCCTTATAAAGTTCCTCCTGACATAAAGCCCAGAGATGTCCCCTATGGGCCTGCCCATGGTCCTAGGTCTTCCCTCTGGACTCTTGCAGAGTAAGGCCAAGCCCTCTCCTGTGATAATGTCCCTTCAGTTCCCTCTTGAGTTACTTTCCGTAGAGGTTAGAGGGTGAACCAAACTCTTTGATTATTTTTGTTTTCCTTTCTCACCTCCTGCATCTGCTTCATTGTCCTGTCCTCCTAAAGGTACCTGTAACCATTTCCTTCTCTCCATCTGTACTGCCCCTGTCCTGGGCCTTCTCACCAGGGTCTTACATGGGCCATTTCAGGGTCTCCTATCTGGTCTTACTTGTGGCTCTCCTATACACTTTCTCTCAGTGGGCAATCAATTAGGTTATGCTTAAAACTTTCCAAAGGCTCCATTTCATGTAAAAGTGTGCCCAAACTGCTAGGCCCTGGCCAGGCTTTTCCTACACATCCTCACCACAATACCCTTCATCCTTGTAGCGTCTTCCCCACCCCAACATTCACGTCCACCTGGAACATCAGAATAACCTTATTTGGAGATAGAGACTTTGTAGATGTAATTAAATTAAAATGAGGTCATACTGGATCAGGATAGGCCCTAACTCTGACTCATGCCCTTAAAAGAAGAAGAGAAGATACATGTTCCTTAAAAAAGGGCCCTGTGGAGTCATGAGATTAGAGATTAGAGTAATGTGGACACAGCCAAAGAACACCTGGGGCCCATCAGAAGCTGCAAGAGGCAAGAAAGGATTCTCCCCTAGACCCTCCAGAGTGGACATGAGCCTCCGATCACTTTGATTTCCAACTCCTGGATTGCCTTCACTGAGTGACCCTTTAGGCCTAGTATTATATAATAAGAAAAGACAGTTTTAAGTAAAAAGGGTATTTTTGAGTACCTGTTACATACTAGGCAATATGCTAAGAAGATATAATAAACATATACATATAGCTAGACATACATAAATATATGAACATATACACACATACATATACACATATATATACACATACATATAGTTTTATCATTTTTAATTTTGGTAAAAAATATATAATAATTTACCATCTTAAGCATTTTAAGTGTGTAGTTCAGTAGTATTAAGTACATTCACACTGTTGTACAACCATCTCCACCACCCACCTCTAGAACTCTATCCATCTTGCAAAACTGACATTCTGTACCTGAGAAAAAATAACTCCCCATTCTCCTCTCTCCTCAGGCCCTGGCAACCCAGCATTCTACTTTCTGTCTCTATGAAATTGACTACTCTAGGTACTTCATATAAATGGAATCATACAGTATTTGTATTTTTGTGACTGGCTTCTTTCACTTAGCATAATGTCTTCAAGGTTCATCCATGTTGTAGCAAATGTAAGAATTCTCTTCCTTTTCAAGGCTAAATAATAGTCCACTGTATGTATATATTACATTTTGCTTATCTATTTTTCAATGGACACTTGGGTTGCTTCTACCTTTTGGCTATTGTAAATAATGCCGCTAGATCTACAAATATCTCTTTGAGATCCTTCTTTCAATTCTTTTGGGTATATACCAAGAAGTGGAATTTTGGGTCATATACATATATATATATATATATATATATACACACACATTTTTTAAATACATGCGTACACATGTGAAACTTTAAAAATTTCAATTTGGTTTCACAATGGAGACCTTATATCCATTTTATAGATGAGGTAACTATAAGGGAAGGCTGGGGGAGGTTGTGTGTGAATTTCACAGTGCTGGGCAGTTTGCGCTGCCTGGCACAACATGGTAGGTGTGGTCTCCATGCTCATGCACTCACCCGAGGACAGTGGCATTCTCCTGGAGTATGGGATTGATGTGGACAATGATACACAGCACACCCCCACTGCTTCCTGCTAGCTAGACCAGCCTGGCTCACCTCATTGTCTCGGTCTTTCTCCAGGAAATGACGGGCCACATGACTGGGTAGGATATTCCGGAGCATGTTCTCATTGTGTTCCCTCAGCTCCTTCATCTCGTTGATCTCCTCTTTGGCCTGTACTCGCCAGAGGAAGTCCAGGCGGGCTGTGTACTCCAGCTGCAGTTCATGGCAGAGAAAAAGAAGACACAGGTAAATGTCCAGGGTATGGGCTTCAGGCACACATGCTTGGAAGGTGGGGAAGTCTTCTTTGGAACTCTCCACAAATGAAATACAGCATGATATGGATAATTTGGGAGGCATTTTGTCTGAAGCCAAAGGGACCAGAGGATGATTAAATCTCATGAGGATGAAGTACCTGCCCTTCCTAGCATTACTGCACCTGTGATTTTATACTCATTTGTATGATTATCTGATGATAACTGTGTCCTCTACTGGACTGTCCATGTTATGTGGTCAGGGTCCTTCCCCTGTTCAAGATGACATCCTTACTGTTATGAACTTGATGTCCTCCTCCATTTATATGTTGAATGTTTAACCTCTAATGTGAAGGTTTTTGGAGATGGGACCTTTGGGAGGTAATTACGGGTAGATGAGCTCATGAGGGCCACTCGTGCTGAGATTACTATCCTTATAAGAAGAGACGAGACAGAGCTTGCTCTTTCTCTCTCCACTTGTACACGCCAAGAACAGGCCATGTGGGGACACACAGCAAGAAGGAAGATGTATGACAACCAGGAATAGAGCCCTCATCAGAAACTAAATCCTGCTGGACCTTGATCTTGGATGTTTTAGCCTTCAGAACTGTGAAAGAATAGATTTCTGTTTTAAGCCACCCAGTCTATGGGATTTTGTTATGTATGGCAGCCTGAGCCTATTAAACCACTTTCCATGCAGTAACACGTCTGGCAAAGGGCAGATGTTTAACTGGTAGTTGTTGGCTCAACAAGTAAGTTATAATAACAAAACCAGCTAACACTTAGGTGACATTTATTATGTGCCAGACACTATTCTAAGCAATATACCTATGTTAAGTCCTTTTATCCACACAACAGCGCTAATAGGAAGGTATTATTATCAATCTGTATTTCATAGATGAGAAAATGAAAGCAAACATGGTTAAGTAACTTGACCAAGATCACACACGAGTTAGTGGTGAAGCCAGGATTTGAACTTAATTCCAAAATCAGACCCCAGAGTCTGATCTCTTAACAAATGAACCTACGCAGAGAGAACCTATACCAAATGTCTTTTTACACAATAATTTAATGACGCATTCCTAGAGGGAAATACCATAAGGATAAAAAGAGCTCAAAAAGGATGTTAAAACTGTTTACAATAATTATATTGTAGGTGGGAATGTTTGTATTATTATTATTTCACTATTATGTGTGAATCATAAGATAGAGCAAATGAGTAATTGTAATGGTTTCATTTAAATTGGATTTTTTGGGAGGGGAAAAAGGAACTACTTTTATTTTGTAGTTATTTAATGACCTAAATTCTTCATGAAACCAACCAATTAAATATTTTTTTGCAGAAAAAATTGAACCTGAATCTCACCAAACTTATACCTATGAATACATGAAAAAAAAGAACAGAGGAATGTGTTAAATAACCATAGAGGATGTGATTAGGAAACTCCAGACTGGGAGACTTTGTAGAAGTCAGATGCCTTTCATAAAATATTACAAGAAAGAAAAAATATGTAGGGTGATCCTATAGATTTAAAAAAGACTTAAGAGACATGTCAACCAATGGCAATATGTAGACTTTATCTAGACCCCAATTCAAACAAACAAACTTAGAAAATACAATCCTAAGCTAATTGAGAAATGGAAACACTGCCTAGGGGGTTGACAATATTAATGAATTACTGTTTTCTTTTTAAAGGTGTGTTAATGGTATTGTGCTTAGGTTAAAAACCCTATATCTTTTAGATATATACTGATGTATTTACAGGTAAAATGATAGGATGCTTGGGATTTGCTTCAAAATAATTGGGGGGGGGAGGAATGATGAGCAAAACGAATAGGGATATGGATGAAACAAGACTGGACTTGAGTTGATGACTGTTGTAGCTGTGAATTCATTGTACTATTTTATATACTTTTGCATGTGTTTGAAATTTTCCATAAGGAAAAATTTTAAAAAAATTATGAGCAGAGGCAGCAGATTGTATAAAAGAATGTTAGTTCTGACTCTTTTACCAAGTTGCTGTGTGGTCTTGGAGAATCATTTAACTTGTATTTTGGTTCCCCTCCTAAAAACTAAGGATAATTGCCCTCCATCATGTCTAATTCAAGAGATATGGATTATTATAAGCATCTATTATATGGATCAAGGGACATGATGTACAAAAGCACTGTGAAATGTCAAATGTAGATTTATAAGATATTCTTATAATTTAAGTCATCTGTAGATGACGTCAGATCAAAGCTGTTTTTCTCCCTCTAAATTCAAGAGCATCAAGTTTTGATTTGTTAAGTTGCAGGACAGTATTTTTTTTTATTCACAACTATTTCCAAACAAAATGTTTTTCCCTCCTTAAAATGCACACATGGTTGAAGCATGAGATAATTTTGAATCTTTCTCGTGTTGAAGTACCTTCATCTAATTGAATTCAACTCAGAAACATGAGTAGAGAAACCTGAAGGGCTGGAGTTGACTTAAGCAAAAATTTTCCAGTTGCAAGACAAGAACATAGCAGAATGGTGGCAGGAGGGCACCAAAAGGAAAGAGATCATTTCAACACAGTGTGGCCAGTGCTGACATGGAGAGAAAAGTGGACCATATGAAAGACATGGACATTGATTTTTTAAAAGCAAAAATTCTTCAGCATTTGCTCAAGAAACATCAACTGAATTGGAAATGTACTTTCTTTCTTGATTTTTACCAATTTAAGGAATTGGCAATATGAAAAGACTACTAAGGGAACTAATATATGTTGCTCATATATTTTGTCAGAGTATTCACCTAATGATAGCTAATGCTTACTAAGCTTTTGCCTTGGACCAGACCCTGTCCTAAGTGTTTAATATGTATTTAAGCTCATGCAATCATGCTACTCAACAAGGTAGGTGCTTTATTATCTCTATTTCACAGGTGAGGTAATGGAGGCATGGTAAGGTGAAATTGATTTCCTAAGGTCTTACAAATAGAGGCTGGCTTTGAACCCAGGGCATTTGACTTCAAGCCGTGACTCTTAAACCCTACACCATATATACGTGATCTCATTCAGCTGTTCTCCACCTCTTGACAGATAACTATTACTCTTTTCACTTTATAGGTAAAGAAATGATAGCTCTGGGAGATTGACTCTCTCAAGGTCACCCATTCTCAAAATGGAATTGCTGGGACTCACACAAGAATATTTGGCACCAAGGCTTGGGTCTTTCCTTCTAAGCCACATGATCCCAGTTACCTGTCTTTATCAGACCTGGACGTAAGTGACTGGAGACACTACCTCATTAATTTCTCTC
>CAUYRT010097480.1:0-31390 GCA_963574885.1 Lepilemur ruficaudatus
CCTGTAGTCCCAGCTACTCGGGAGGCTGAGGCAGAAGGATCGCTTCAGCCCAGGAGTTTGAGGTTGCTGTGAGCTAGGCTGACGCCACGGCACTCTAGCGTGGGCAACAGAGTGAGACTCTGCCTCAAAAAAAAAAAAAAAATCTAGAGTTGTGCTGTTTATTTTGAGCATCACTGAGCTTCTACTATTCATTGAATAAGCATAACTGACTACTTTCTATAATATGTATGAGGCATTCCTTCCTGCCATCACAGAATGTTGTGCCAGGTTCTGGGAGGAAGCAAAGATGGGAATTTAAAAATACAGAAAAGCTCAAGATTTGGTCCCAGCTCTCCAAGAAAGAGAAACTGGTATGTATATAAGTGTCTTTTCAGAATAAGCTGTAGTAAAGTTATGAACAAGCAGCTATGAAAAGATAGGTAGCAGCCTAAAGAGACTTGTTGGAGAAAGTCAGGCTTGAATAATGCATAGGCCTGTGATAGACAGCTATAGGCCCATATTCCAGGTAGAGGAGAAAGGCAGAGAGGCGAGTTTGTGCAGAGTATCCCACAGGAAATTATTTAATGGATTTAAAACAATGTTTCTAGAATAACAAAAAAGGAGGCTGAATATTATCTATTTTAATACAGATCATTTTATAGACTTATTCATTCAGGAAATACTATCATCACATGTGCCATGAAAACATTTTACTAATAATAAAAATATTTCTTTTAAAGAAAATTAAAATTCAATGAGGAGAAGTAAGTGTTAGAAATAAATCTAATATTTTATTCCTAGATCTTGGTGCCCCTGTGTGCCTCCATATCCTCCACTGGATATCCATTCTCATAATTATAAAATAACATTTGCAGGATGTTTAACATTTTAAACATATTAAAATGAAGACTCTTATGGAAAAGCAGTCATTCTTTTTCAAATATGACTCGTGAATCACTTATGGGCCATATGCTCTCAGAGTTCCCTTAAAGAGTTGCAAATAAATGCTGAATCTTAAAAATGTACTTTCCCCCCAATACATGCCAAGAATATGAGAATGAATCTTCAGTCTAAGGGAAGGAAAAATCACTTTTTTAAACTCTGCCATCCATTGAGAAGCCCTACATTCATGCTCATGCAAGTGGATGAAAAGTTTAGAAATACATTTAAATATGTTTAAAAACCCACAGAGATATCTTGCAACAGGCAATATCAGCCAATTGTTCAAGGAACCTCAGAATCTTCGATAAAAAGATACTAAAAGGCAAAGAAGCAGGAAATAAAGATACACTAAATACATTCTAGCAACATCAGAGCCATCCTGTAATAATCAAAATAGTAAACTAGTACAAATGTATTTGGTGATGTAAAGCACAAGAACCCAGGAAAAAGATGTTTATTATAAATGTCAATCTTCCTCCTATGAAATCGTAAGTCAAGTGAAAACTAAATCCTAAGCCCAAAGCTTGGAGATCCAGGCCCAAGAAATACTTTACAGGGAGAAATGAATTGAAATGTATTGAATATCAAATTAGAATGCAATTTGAGGCAAATAATGTGGATAGACCAAGGGTTTGGGAGGGTAAAAGAAACACTAATTTTTATCTGTGGCTTGTTAATCAAGTTGAGAAAAGCACTGACTAATTGTTCAGAATGATATATTTAATTTCAATTTAACTTTGCTCTGCTACACTGCCTCAAACTATAGCTCTGCCCTAACAGAAGTCTTTCGCTTACAGGCTTCTTTCGGTCAGTAAACAAAACCTTTGAGCACTCATAGGGGGCAAGGTGCTATGTAGAGTCTATTCAAAGAAAAAGGTGTTACAATTAAAAGGAAAAGGTGTTATACCTCCTACCTTCAAAGATAGGAACAATATGCATATTTGAAGCTCCACCCAAAGTAAATTATTGACATTGCCTGCAGTACCCACTTAAGGACCACTTGTTTGTAAAGCTTTTCCTTCATAATTACTACTGCTGTATATCAGCTATCCCCAGTACTGTAATTCTAAACTTGACTATGGCACTTCAAACAATACAAAAACTTATACAAGCAGAAGTGAATGTAGTATGTAAAATGGAAAGTGAAAGTGCCCTTCCTCACTTCCCCAGAAGTGTGTATCCTTCCAGATTTCAGACAGAAAGATGGAAGTATGAAGTGGATGTATGGATGGAAAGAAATAGATAGGTAAATAGGTAGATAGATAGATAGATATAGATAGATAGTTAAGAGCACAGACTCTAAATCTAGACAGTTAAGGTTTGGGTCCCAGCTCTATTACATATATATATGTAAAACCTCAGTGTTATCATCTGTAAAAGTGGGGATGACAACAGTACAGGTTAAGCACCCCTAATCTGAAAATTCAAAATTTGAAATGTTCCAAAACCCCAAATTTTTCTTTCTGAGACAGGATTTTACTGTGTCACCCTGGCTGGAGTGCAGTGACATCATCATGGCTCACTGCAACCTCAAACTCCTAGGCTAAAGTGATCCTCCTGCCTTAGCCTCCCGAATAGCTGGGACTACAGGTGCATAACACCACGACCGGCTAATTTTTCTGTTTTTTTTTTTTAGAGACGGGGTCTGGCTCTTGCTTAGACTTTTCTCGATCTCCTGACCTCAAGCAATTCTCCCCCCTTGATCCCCTAAAGTGCTGGGATTATATGCGTGAGCCACCACACTCAGCCTCCACAACATTTTGGGTGCCAACATGACACAAGTGGAAAATTCCATACCTGACCTCATGTGACGGGTTGAGGTCAAAACACAGTCAAAACTATGTTTCATGCACAAAATTATTAAACATATATATTTTTTTACTTTCAGGCTATGTGTATATGAAACATAAATAAATATGTTTAGACTTGGGTCCCATCCCCAAGATATCTCATTATATATGTGTAAATATTCCAAAATCCAAAACATTTCTGATCCCAAGCATTAAAAATAAGGGACATTCAACCTGCACTGTCTCATTGGGTTACTGTGAGGGTTAAGTGGGTTTGTGAACTACTTAGAGCCATGCTTGGCACACAGTAAGCATTATATTCATAGATGGGTTAAATTATTATTATGAATATACATTTATACTGAAATATAAATTTATATTTATACTAAAAAATAAATACATTTTTTAGATAAATGAGATTTTTTACTCTATTTCTCACTTCACAATATGTCAGGGAGAACATACTAATAATATAGATAGATCTATTTTACTCTTTGTGTCTGCTGCATAACAGCCCACAGTGTGGTTGGATGAGGATGTATGTAACTGTTCACCTGTTGATGGGCATTTAGGTAGTTTCCAGGTGTTTCCAATTGAAAGCAACTGCTAATATCTTATCTTTGAATATAAAATAAGGATACAGAAGAGAATATTATATATCTGTATTTTATAAATGATCAAAATGAGGCTCAGAGAAGTTTAGTAAATGCCTCAGTTCATATAGCTAGTCAGTAACAGATTTCAGAAGAGAACTGGTTTAACAGACTCCCGCACTGTCTCACCTCAATTTTTCCCATTTGATGTAGAATAGCTTCACAAATACAGGGGTCCTTATGTCACAGTAAGACATCCTTCTGCTTTCTGAAATAAGTACCAGGCAACTACAAGTTAAAGTGCTACCAAAGGGGGCATAAGCAAAGAGATATAAAGGAACATAATAAAAGATGGAATATAGTAAGTCTGGCAATATTCTAAGTGCTAAAGATAATTTAAAATTAAGATGCTAATCTTAAATGGTTTGAAACCAGGATAAATAAAACATGGTGATATGGGAGAGAAGTAGAGAGAATGACTTTGCAGTTTGACTATTTTGGGGAGAATGTTACTTGAAAACTACCATATTTGACTTCTAGTCTTCATGGTAATATACCCTGATTAACTCTAACCAGGCTCTATTAAGACAGAAACCCATACCCTATACTCAGACTCTATAATTCTATCCCAAACTCTATTAAATAATATTAAAGTTCAAACATAGTGGCTCACACCTGTAAACCCAGCACTTCAGGAGGCCTTGGTGGGAGGATTGCTTGAGCCCAGGAGTTGGAGACCAGCCTGGGAAACATAGTTAGACCCCGTCTCTACAAAATAATTAAATAAATACATTAGCTGGGTGTGGTGGTATGCACCTGTAGTCCCAGTTAGTTACTCAGGAGGTTGAAGCAGAAGGATGGCTTGAGCCCAGGAATTCGAGGTTATAGTGAGCCACGATCAGGCCACTGTACCCCAGTCTGGCTGACAGAAAGAGACCCTGTCTCTAAAAAGAATTAAAATTAAAAAGTAATAATATTAAGATAATCAAACCTTCATAAATACAAACGCATATAAAAGCCAATTATATTGACTTTAAGTTATTGTGCTTTTAGAACACATAGTCTATTTATACAATGATATTGCCTCAGCTAAGCGCAGTCTTTTCTCTGATCAATGATTACTGAAAAATGACTTCAAAATGCACAGGGCTCATTGTGTGAATACCCTTTTAATAATTTATGTTTTTAAGTCCAGTAGTATTTGAAATCCCAAAACAGAGGAAACCATTTTTTAATTTAATTTAACTTCATATTTTTTTTCTTTGCCATGATAGACTCCAGCTTGTAGGAAACCATTTTTTAAAAAAGATAATTAACCCTTAAATATTTTTTATATTGCTGGTCTTGTTAAACTCCCATCATTGGGAAAGTATAATAAAAAGATTAGGTTGAACTCCAGAATTTTATTTTCTGCTAGATCATTTAATGGCTTTAAGACTGAGGTAAATGACTTCTCCAAGTTAAAATTTCCTTCTATACAAACCAGGATTGTGTGTTTGCTTTGTTGGGAAATAAGGTGAATTTATTTTGTTGATGTTTATCTGAAATTTTGAAAAAAACCTAGAAGATGCAAATTGTAATACTTTACTACAATGAGAGAAATGCTAAAATTTAGAAATGTGAAGGATATATTGTAACTTTAAAGCAGAGGATGGAAAAAATGAAGCACCATTTTTCTAGAGATATTTCTTAGATACCATTAAGTTATTTTTTATCAATCTGTGGTTTACCGTCTCCTGTTTTCGAGTTATGATAACATGTAAGAAGTTTACAAAAATACTTATCAAAATCAGTTGGACACAATGCAACAATTTAACTCCTAATGACAGCCACCTCTAACTACAAATGACATATAATAAATTGTGTTTGAACTAGATTTTCAGCAGCAGATCCTTATTCTGCCACCCAGACAGCCCTGTAAAGTTGCACTGTGGCCTTAATCCCACTTGGATGTGTGCCCCACTGCCTCTACTTTCCATCATTCTGGTGCTTTAGTCTTCTTGAATAAGTGAACAATCTTTGTTTCTGTACCTTATTAGGCCAAAGACCATAACAGCTAGTGATGGCATCAGCAAGCCCTGCAGGCAGGATTCTCAGCAGACCCAGCCAACCTCCAACAAACCCCTTTTTATACTCCTGTTTCTAGGAAGAATTATGATGGCGGTGCCCTGCTGTTGATCAGTCAAATCTGTGGTAGGCCTAGAGATAAGTCCTGTAAGTGTGGTGTACTGTAAAACAGCGGCTCCCATTCATTAGTAGCTTGTGTGTAATAAACCACCAAAGGGGGGGTGGTGGGGAGGCAGCTGCAGTGTGCAAGAACAAACAACGCATCTCATTCTTGGGAGCCAAAACTTTGTAATTTGCTACTGGGCAGCCTGCTGTCTCTGACATTCTTTCTGATAACATAGTATAGTGCCCTATCTATTTTCACTCTTTGACCACTAACCCAAGAAATCCTATTTTGTAATATTTATATATATTCTAACAGAATGCTATTAAGGAAGAGGTGAAAAATACTATCAAACAACTGACTCTGGCAACCAAAATTGCTGGGTTCAAGGGACATTTTCCTTTACCAACTGATAGCATTTAAAAAGTTTATCTTAGCCATTGTTTCCTAGCACTGGTTTCATGAGGATGACACTTCAAAAGATACTTGCTAAAATATACACAGTGGGAATATTCCCTAGGAATGAATTATGTCTTTTTGGTAATATATTTTTCAGAAATAAAAATGTTCATAGAATAGAAAGATATTTGGGGGATGCTTGCCTTTTTAAAATGAAAAGCAGTCTATTAAAGTGTCAACTAAATTTTATTTTTTGGATATTAAGTATCTAGGAAACACTACTTTGCAACAGTACTGCAATTACTTACCTGCCTAAACCAAAATGTGGGAAGCAATTTAATTGTAAAAGGAAGACGATACACCTGTTGAGGGAGAGAGGGACAAAAAAAATCTCTCAATAGGCCCTTTTAATTTAGGATGGGTTAACCCAATAAAAAGAAAACACACTTGAATTTGCTCACGACTACTTAATGAAAAGCTGAAAAATGCTGCAGTTTCTGTAACAAACCCCTCCTTTTGACATCCAAAGCAGGTGCATAGAATTGTGATATCAACACTGTACTTGCTCCTCATCAGCCCCCCACCGCTCTCCCAAATGGGAGTGGAATACTGTACATTCTAGGCATTTTTTTCTTTACCACTTCGAACTCAGGGTCAGCAGAGTGGCCATGGCAGAGTGGAAGGCATGCCAGTTGTTTTGGAATTCTTGCAGGTGTTTAAAAAGCAAAGGATTCTTTTCAGAGCCACATCTGCATTTGTCCTATGCCATTTGTGCTAAAGCCTGTGGTGTTTTTGTTTGTTGGTTTGACAGATTGACATGTAATGGCCAGGACCGTTGGGCGGCTGCTCCCAACAAGTCATTCTGAGAGCTGGAGTTCTCCAGAAATCAACGGCCCTGAATTACCCATGATTTTTCTCTGCCCTTGGAAGGAAAATGTGTTGTTCTAATGTTCTTCTGGCTTTTTGTCTGCTTTCATGACTCTTTTTTTTTGGTTACATCATTTTAAGCTCTAAGTTAAGATGAAATAAAGACATTGACAGGATAATAACATCTAAAAAAAGTTTTCAAAACCAATCTGTCTTTAAAATTTACTTAGAAGTAGTTAAAGAGATTTGTAGCATTTAAATAAATATTGGGATATCACAAAATATTTAAAATTAAGAGAAACATCTGTGTTCATTATGAATAAAGGAACTTAGAGCTACAAACTGCAAATTTTAAACTTTTTAACATTTTTAAAAAGTAAGATAAAATTCTCATTTTAAGCTAATTTTAAAACCTTTTTTCTTTTTCTTAACAGTTAATATTTATGAATATATGTGTGTATATATAAGCATTTGTATTATCAACCATGTTACCACAAAGCCAAGTAAATATGCATGAAAGCAAACTTTAGTATGGTATCTTTTGTTGTAAAGGTAAATCAGAATCCTCATTAACATTCTCTGTATGTAAGTAGTGTCTCGTGGAATTAAAAGTTCAAAGCTCATGCTACAAGTATTAACTTCATTGTTGATGTAAGTTTCTGAATTTTATTAATATTATACTGTAATTTCTATACTCTACTCTTAATATTGAAGTGAGAAAACCTTCACCCTATCACCCTATCTGGAAAACATAAAATAACAAAGGAATACCAAGTGTTAAGTAAATGCAAAATGTCATGGACATGTTCATAATATCATTTTACATTTCCTCCACTGACCTAAAATTTCCTGAGCAGACATCTTCCCTTACCTACATAATACCACTTTATTGGAAAGAACCTTTCCTTTCCACAAAGCATCTCAATTTTGTGTCTTTTTTGTTAATATACTTTCAGCTGCACAGGTCTATCTGTGTAAGAAAGTTTCCATGGAGCTCTGCACTGGAGAAAGAGGAAAGGCAAAACAAAACAAAACTCATTTCAGGTCTGGTTGTAGTCAGATTCAGAACTGACCGAATGAACCTAGAAATAGCACATTGCTGTGGTTTGAGTGAGAAACTATAAAAAAATAAAAGTCACTTTTTAAACTGTAAAATGGAAAAGCAGCAGTTTTTTTCTCCCTTATTTTGAAGAATTATGTTCTTGATATGTTAACCATTTTAATAATATTAATCTTTTTAACTTTCTAAAATAAGGATTCCTTTCCTGTTACCTCAGTAGGGACTTGGGCTAAAAGGAAGAAGGAAATAAATATACTCAGGTTGTCACTGTTTATAGTTACGTTGCCAGATTTTGCAAATAAAAAACAAGATGACCAGTTAAATTTGAATTTAACTGAAATATGACAATTTTTTAGTATAATAGTACATGAGACATATACTGAAAGATATTTGTTTTTCATCTGAAATTCGAATTTAACTGGGCAGCCTGTTTTTTATTCGGCAACCATATTTGTAGCAGAGTTTGAATAATAACAAACTTATGATCAGAAGCCTATGGTTTGAGGGGCTGAAATTTTTAAATTAGGTTTTATTTTCATGGCATTCATAAAAGATTTCATTAAGAATTTCTATTTAGAGTAATGGGATTAATGATAATAGCTATTATGATTGAGTACCTGCTCAAATATACCCAGATGCTTTCCATTTATTATCTTATTTAATCCTCATGGTAACTTGAGGAGACAGATGATATTATTCCCATTTTACAGATGAGAAAACTGAGACCAAGAAACATTAAGCAACTTTTATTGAGTTAGATGGATGAACTAGAATTGGAAACCAGCTCAGTCAGATCTCAGAGTTGGAGATTTTCCCTTTTAGCTACAGTAGCCTGGAAGTTCATTAAAATCACAAATGTTTATAATCAACTGATTAGAACTCATATTAAACAACATTATAATGCTAGTCATCTTTTTATGTGTACCTGTCTTCTCTTTCTTGTTAGTCTCCATGGTAATGTCGGTGTCTCATATTTCTTAGTATCTCGCCTTAGGCAAGCAGTCACATTATTTAAGATAATCAGAAGTTTGCCTTTTGATTGAACCATGTGTGTTTTCATTCTTGTTTAAAAATTAAAGCATATTGGTACACAACCTCTGACTGTATTTGCCCATTGTATATTTTGTTTTCTTGCACTTCCAAAGTTTTATTTATTTTATAAACCATTCAGAAACCTCAAACATCACTGTTTCCCTTGCCAAAAATACCAAAATAGAAACAATCCTTGCTCAATGCTTTACCCTTTCTGGCCTCAGATAGGTCACAGCCATAAAGTACTGGTTTCAGCCCCTGGTTTACCTTTGCCTGTGGAGCCCTGTATGATGTAAATGCTATTATACAATGATGCCCCTCCTCCAGTCCTTTTCATCGTTCTTTGATATTACTTAGGAGGTGATTACATAGCTTCATTTATTTCTTTGAATACATAGGTTTCATGGTCATTAAAATAATCACAGACTCATCAGTTCTCCCCATGCTTAAATACGATCAGTACAAACCAGAACGAGAGCCTTCTTCATCCTCTATTCCCCAAGATTTCTCCTTTCCTTCTCCTTTCTTTCACTCTGCCTCTCTAATCCCTTCCCTTCTTTCCACCCTCAAACCCAGCGTATAGAAAAATACAATAATTTTTTAAATACCGTAGTTCTTTCTGTAGTGAATCATAACATTTATTCAGCTGTTATCCAAGACACAGTGAAGTGTTGCCTTATGCATACTGTCAGAGGCAGCTGTAGCAATTTTAGAGTTTGCTAGAGAAAAAAGCCTGCTGGTCCTGCCTTACAAGCCAGTTCAGCAATGAAATGGTTAATAGGATGAGTAAAGGCTATTTTTAAGTCTGGCTCCCCTCTCTGACATACTCTTGAAAATTCACCCTATACCGCAGAAATCCTAAATTGCAGTGCCCTGCACCCCACTGAAACTCTTCAGTCTGCTGTAAGTAAGCCTCAGCATGGGCAAGATTGGGGGTGAACAGCTGGAGGAGGGGCTCAAGCCCTGGGCCTTTGTAATGGAGGGGAGAAACACTGAGATCCTGCAGAGAAGGAACACAGAAACCCTCAAGGCACAGAGAAACAGACCCAGACAAAAGCCCCGTTACATGGTTGCAAATCACCCCACTGCTGTTATTTTATTTACTGTGGTCTGCAGGAGGATTGTTTTCTCTTTGCAAAATTTTTAAGCTTCATGGGCTTTTCTCCTCTACAACAGCGGTCACTTATACCACAGTGCCACATAGAGACAGTCTTCACCTTCAGCTTTCTTAAGGAAGGGGGAGAAATCTTGCCTCGTCAGGATGCAATAGATGTAGAATGAAGTAGATGAATTTACAGTCTTCCAGCTCTTCTCCAGGGACACAAGATTGAAGTACTGTGTATTTAAAATAATGACTTACATTCATTCTATCAGTGTGGTTTTGTTCTATGTTTTTCTGGCTTTATTTGATTATTTTTCTTGAAGATGACACCTACAGTCATTCTTCTGCACTTAAATTTATTTAGATGTGGGAAGGAAAGAAAAGGCTGCATAACTTGTATTTGAATCAATATACACACATAAACATTTTCCCCAGTAAAATTTTTTTTTCGAAAATTGATAGAAGTATCGTCGTATCATTATGGCAAAACTTACGCTATGAATTTGAGATATTTTTGTTGGGGAGTTAGGATAGAAGGAAGGCCAACAGAAATAGTCATTTTAAAATCTTCAGGGAAAGAAATGTCTGGGAGTCTAACTTTTCTTTTGCACAAATTTCTTAGGGTATTTGTAAAAATCGCCTATTGCCTCACTGGGTGGGAAGAAGAGAGGGGGAGAGGGGGAGAGAGAGAGAGAGAGAGAGAGAGAGAGAGAGAGAGAGAGAGAGAGAGAGCAAGTGAGCCTGGAGAAGAAATGTAGCTTTCTCTCCATAGAAATACACAGCTCACTTTGTCAAAGTACAACTGAGCCAGAGCTGCAAGCTACGTGCTAGGGTAGCTGCGGAGGAATGAGAGTCACTTTACAGTGACCAGAGGAGCAGAGGGCTCTTCTACTTAGACGACTTTTATTGTCATGACCAGGAAGTTGAAAGGGGAACTTGCAATAAGTGTGCTCAATTTAAGAAAAATAAAAAAAGTGAAATTTACCTATGACAAATCCACGGAGGTATTTCCTAGGTGTTTGAGCAGGTAATTAGCACCCAAACCAGGTTTCAGGAAATAGTTCTGGTCACCTCAAATGAAGAATATATAATGAGCTGAAGAGCTTGATTTTCAATGGATGATTTACTCAGGACAATAGCCCAAACAGAACTGGGTAAAGGGTTTACAAATGGTAACTTGAGAAGCAGTGGGCTTTCTTCCCAGGAGTTTAATACTGTCCCCTTCTCCTCTTCAATGGCTCTCCTCTCTTCTTCCAGCACCTCCACAAAACACACACACACCGTAATCTTTCTTGAAAAATTGAACACAGTCCTTAAAGAAATCCTATCAAAGAAACATGGGAAGGGTAAAAAGAAATACAGAACAGACTTGCCTGTTGGCATCTAGACCTAAATAGTTCTGGGTTATTACCTGCTGAAACTTTTGTGACAGCATTTTTAGCTCACTTTCTAGGCTCAGTTGAGGAGTCTTTCCTTGGTGGAGTTTCTTGTCTTGGGTGACAAGCAATGCTGGAAAGATCACCCATTCTTCTCAAAGCCTGTTCCAGAAGACTGACAACACTAAGGACCAGCGATAGCCATGTAAAAAATAGTTCAACATTTCTTAACTCACAACGTGACGTGGTTTTGTTGATTTAAGAAAGGCTTCTTACCCATAGGCAATGTATTTTGCTGTGTTGTAAGCATTAATACTTCTAGTAAAAAAAAATCGCTTGCCATAGTAACTCTAGTAACAAATAATAGTAGCTAATTTTCACCAGTTGAGCCACTTGTTATTTATTGAAAGATGAATTTTACTTTATCATAATCCAAAGTGTTTGCTCATTTATGGTTAAGCCCTCCTCGTCCCCTGCCCCAATGCATTAGGTACATATTTAAGCCAAAAGAAGGTAACGTAGACACATTTTAGAAACTAGGAAATAGATTTAGAGAGTTCAAATTAACTGCCCAAGTTCATCTGGAGTCAGAGATTGGACAAAAGCCAAAATTTCCTAATGCCTAATTTTGATGTTTGTTTCCCAGGGCATTAAACTATCTTCTTATCCTGTTAAGAATAAGAGAGCAGCCTACAAACACCAGCTTCTACTGAGGCATGCTTTCTGTCATTTTGTGCTCCAGCAAACTGTTAATTAAGACTGTTTTGAGCTGTTTACCAGTTTAGGTAATGTCAGATACTTGTCTTGGATTCTGTTAGCCTCTTGGGATGGCAGAAAATTTTGTTGACTCTGTTGCCTGTGGTTTGGCCATCTGTTCTAAATCATGATCACGGCTGCCATTTGGAAATCCATAATCTGACACTGTTACCAGAATTGTACATTTAAAATGCATTAAGCTCTTTGTGGGTCACCAGTCCTTTCATAAGCTCTGCTTAATTTTATAGGAAGTACACAGAGAGCACTATATTTTGGAGTCGAAGGGTATAGGTTAAAAGAGGGAAGCAGTTCCGCTTTTGTTTTTTTCCCCAAGCATTTTAGAAACTGTTCTGTGAAAGAGGTCTGAGTTGGAAAATAAAACACTGGAATGTGCAATGTGGTGGCCAAGCACCAAGCAGTCGGAGAAAGCTGGAAGTAGGAATGAAAGCACAGGTGTCCCCAGGCATGCTTACGACGTTCCTCTGGAAGGGACACTGGGTGCCCATCCATGGCATGACTCAGTAATACTCGGTGCACATGGAAGGATGGAGAAATTTTAAGAGGCTTCTTGTCTCGAGATGAGTATTTGCTTTTAAAAAATAAGCCTTGATGTCACACTTTGCACTTTCCAGAGCTAATTCTTAGTATTTCGATGTCCCTAATAGCCTTTTTGTCTTTTATGCTGTTATGTTCCTGAAGGTTAAAAACTTCTCTGAAATAAGGAGTTTTGTACACAAAAAAGCATGTAGAGCAGTGCATGTCACATAGTAAGTGCTCTGGAAATGTTTGCCGTTATTATTCACTTGATCGTGTGTCTTTTGTTGAGCACCATTCTAGTCACTAGAGACATACTAAAGATTAAGGTCATGGGTCCCACCCCTGAGGAGTTTACAGTCACTTGAAGAAATCAGGTAAATTGGTCATCATAGAGCGATAGATACTGGTAGGGGTATGCACAAGATGTTGTGGGGTTAGTTAGGAGGGGAAAGCAGATTTCCTGGCCCCATCCTAGATTTTCTCTATTCCAGAGTTTGGGTGGTAGGGCCCAGGACGCTGCATTTTCAAAAAGCTCCAAAGTAGCCCGAGAGTATGTGCCTAATTTAAATTAGATGGGAAGAAATTTCTGAGAAAGCCTTTCTAGAGGAGTAGGAATCTGGAAGAATGAAGGTTATCTCAGACTGAGGGAAAATTGCTTAAAGAAAAGTATGAAAGAGTCTCTCCTGTTTGGAAAGCTGCCAGCACGTGAGTTTGCCTAGGCCCTAGCATGAAGGTCTGGTGGAAAAGGACTATACAGGTAGGGTGACCATATACATCATGTCTCAAACCAGGACACTTCTGAGAGTGAAAGGGAGTGTTATTAGTAATCACATGGGAAAACAGGCACTCCCCACAGAGCTCCTGAGGGTCCTTCGGGTGGAGCAGTTTGAACATTGCCCAAGGCAATGGCAGCCCCGGAAGAATGGGACGGACTGGTGACAAGATCAGATCTGTGTTTCAAAGTTCTTCCTGCCACCTTGACTTTGGAACACTCTTGTTTATAAGTGAAATGTGCCGGAGGCTGAGGCAGGAGGATCGCTTGGGCCCAGGAATGTTTGAGGTTGCATTGAGTATCACACCACGGGCACTCTAGCCACAGCGATAGAGGGAGACTCTGTCTAAAAAAAAAAAATGCCTATTTTAGAGAATAATTCTTGTTTCTGCAGTTTCTTTGAATATGTCATTTAGCTTTAGTCTTTATAAGGATCCAAAAGCAATACTGAAAATACACTTAGCAATTAAAATCAGATGTAAACGCAGCAGTCTGAGGCATCCACAGTGCTAATAACTGGTCTTAGAATAACATCATTTCATTTATATAACAATATTCACATTTTCATTATTTATTCATTTATTTATTTATTTATTTAACACCTAATATTTGGCATTCACTCCTCCAGGTATTGAGGAAACAGACAGCGAACAAGGCAGATGAGATCACTGTTTTTATGGCATTTACGTTGTAGTGGAAGAGACAGACAACTATTAAATAAATATGTAATATAATTTTAGCTGTTGGTGTTAAAATATCTAATCAAGATAACAGGTTGGGAGGGTTGAAGAGTGACCAGTGTTAGGGAAATGGTGTTTTAATTGATTTGGATAGAGATAGTCTTTTTGAGGGAGTGACGTTTGAGCGGATGAGCTCAGGTCTGACCTGAAGGAGTGACCCAGGTGACCATCTGAAGGTCAAGTGTTTCAAGAGGAGGAAATGGGAAATGCAAAGGCTCTGAGGTAGGAACAAGCCTTGAGAGCTGGAGAAACACAAAGAATCCCAAATTCCTTTCTGATCAGGCTACTCTTAACTCCTCACCATGGCCTACAGGGCTTCACATGACCTGGCATTTACCCATCTATCCTACCTCCTAGCTGAGTCCTAATGTTTGGGAGAGAACTGTGGTCTGCAAGTGGAGTGTTCTTGAGGAGGATGAGGGAATCCTAGTACCTCAGCTTTACTCCATCTTACTCTCCTAACTCTGTTACTTGAACAGCATTTTTTCAAGAGAAAGAAAAGAACTCTAACATTTGTTGAGCATCTATAATCTATTGGCAGAATGCCTTACAAATATTTGTCTTATACCAGTTCTATGAGATTGGCAATATTGTCACCATTTTGCAGTTGAGGAAACAGACTCAAAGGGGTTAGAAAACTTTTCCATGACTATATATTTTTTTCTTCTCTTTTTTTCCCCTTCTTCCTCACCCCCGTAACTATATTTTATTAAAAGGTGCCAGGTGCAGTGGCATGTGTCTGTAGTTTCACTTGAGAGGCTGAGACAGGAGAATCTCTTGAGCCCAGGAGTTCAAAACGAGCCTGGCAACATAATGAGATCCCATCTCAAAAAGAAAAAAAGTGATTTTAGGTCTTTTCATCCCAAAATGTCTTTCAATGCCTTGGAGTCATAAGTCACATTAAATAGGATATACGGGCGGGGGGGGGGGGGAAGGTTGCTCACGCCTGTAATTCTAGCATTCTGGGAGGGGAGGCTGAGACAGGAGGATTGCTTGAGCTCAGGAGTTGGAGACCGGCCTGAGCAAGAGTGAGACCGCATCTCTACTAAAATAGAAAAAGTTAGCCGGGCATGGTTGCACCTGCTGTAGTTCCAGCTACTCAGGGAGCTGAGGCAGGAGGATCACTTGAGCCCAGGAGTTTGAGGTTGCAGTGAGCTATGATGACACCACTGCAGTCTAGCTGGGGAGACAGAGTAAGACTCCGTCTCAAACAAAACAAAACCAACCAACCAACCAAACAAACAAACAGGATATAGGGTATGCCAAGAGCACATCTATTTAAAAATCAGTTCTTAATAGGCACAATTTGTAAAATAGCACATTTGTTTTCCGTGAGGAAATCTCAAGAGTAGGATATAAACCTTGTACATAATGTAGTACCCGCCCCCCAAAGCTACAATAACAGTAAAAAAGACAGGGTTTTAATTCTAATGGTGCAACTAACTAGGCTCATGCCTTTGGCATACTCCTTAATCTCTGAGTCAAGTTTCCTTATCTGCAAAATGGGTGCTATCATTCAGGCCTAGTGATATACACGTGACAGTGCTTTGAAAAATGAAATGATATGTCCATAAAAACAATGATTAAGTTCCCAGGACTTTCTTATAAATATATTTGGCCAGTAACAAAATGCCCTGGGAAATGATGGGTTCCATTTATGAGATTTGGAATATTGAAACATACACAAACACACACAACTATTAAAGTGATAGATAACGGTAAACTTCTCACTTTTAGCTAAACAGTATATTTTCGCCCGTCAGAATTTTTTGCCCTCGAACTTTAAAGGCTGTCCTGAGAGAATAAGTTATTGTTTGGGCTACCGCCAAGTGAGATGAACTGTGCGGTGCCTTCTTTTTAGTCATGAGAAAAACACCCAATGGTTTCTGGAAATTAAGGAATAAAAAGAAGAAAGGAAGGAAGGATGGAGGGAAGGTAAGAAAGAAAATCTGTTTATGTATTTGGCCTTTTGTGGAGTGATTTAGTTTTAATCAGCTGGTTTTGGCCAATTGTGGTCTAGCTACACTACATTAAGCACCAGATAGAAGAACTCAACTGGGTTCTGCGTGGCAATCAGAGCCCTTGGCAGAAAATTTTTAGGGCAGTGGAATCCTCCTTGACATCCTTAAAATGCTAAGGAGCTCTCTTTTTAGGCTTGCCCAGCAAAGAAGTCTTTACCCTCTGTAGGTACTTGGGCTCCTGGGTTGAACTTTCATGTCTGACCGTCATTGTTCCTGCAGTCCAGGGAGGGAGGCTGAACTGAGAACAGGGAGAGACACTCAGGAAGACTGGCATTCTGGGCAGGCTGTAAAATGTAGAACTGGTGTGGAAAAATCAGTTAACCTAGGGGGTGGTTGTAGCTTTTCAAAACAGGGTCAGTATGGTGTAACCTTCTTTCCTAACTTTTCAATTTACAGTTTTAAACTCTTGTATGGTTTCCTTCCCAAGAAAAGCGTGTTATGGAAAGAAAGGAAAAGAGAATCAAAGTCATCAAAAATGTCCCTGTCAACAGCGATCTTTTAAAACAGAAAAAGGAAGGTTCTACCTAGAAGAGTTTCAAAGAAAAGGAAGAAATCGCACTACTGTATAATACTACTATTCACAATATTGAATAGAAATTAATTATTGCAACATTCTTTGTCTTAAAAACTTTGCCTTTACTTTAAGAAGACCCCAAACATCTCTTGTGTCTTTCAATGAGGATTCAAGATCTTTCCCCATGGGACTTAACAGGATGGATGAGGCAGCTGGTTACTGGGAAGAGAGCACAGGCTCTAAACTCACATAACCTGGTTTGAATTCCCTCATATGTGAGTTACTAAATATTAATTTCTTTTCCCTCTCTTCTTTTCTTCCTTATTTGCACCTACGTGTTCATCATAAATATTTCTAAAGGGCAATCACTAGGAAAGTACTACGATTTGAGGTTTGCATAGTTAAATCTTTGAAGCCTCCCAAATTTCAGGGTGTTTTCAGACAAAGGGTAGAAGTTTCAGAATAATAATTCATTGGGCTATAAGCTCCTTATATTTGGGAATACCTTTTTCACATATTTACATAAAACCATTCATAGTTTATTATGTACAAGTAACTGATTTTAAGTGATTATATTCATTCTTTCACTTAATTCTCACGCACCCTAAAATGAAGGATTTCTGGTCCCATTTTAATTTTAATTTTTTGTAGAGATGAGGTCTTGTTATGTTGTCAGGCTGGTCTCAAACTCCTGGCTTAAAGTGATCCTCCCACCTCAGCCTCCCAAAGTGCTGGGATTATAAGCATGAGCCACCATGCCCGGCTTCTAGTCCCATTTTAGAGGGGAGAAAACTAAGGCTTAAGCCATTAAACATCATACAGCCTTCTTGGAACCTGAGGCATAGTAAATATTCAATAACTGATTGATGGTTGAATGAATAAATCGATCTTTTTTATTTGTAAATCACTTTCAATTTACACATCTTTTTCACATATTGAATCTTGTTTGATCTTTTCTTCAGATGAGCAAATCATTCTTTCCTCCTCTTCTGCATTGGAAGGAAGCTTATTGCTCTTAGTTATATAGAATTACATGTCTTAAAATATTAATGGTTTTTGAAGAGAGGAAGAAGTGCTTTCCAGTTCAGTCATCCTGACTAGTAAAGCCTTCCAAAGGTAGGAGCGAGAAATTGGCAGGAGCAGGCCCAATTCTAAATAGCCCAAACCTGCTGCTTACTATGCCATGTTCCTTGCTAAGAGTAAAAAGCCAAATGACAAGACAAAGGATGAAAGTAAGTTTTGATGTTAGAGTCTGCTTTGGTGTCCTCTTAGTCTTGTCATAGATCATTTATATTAACTTAATGTAATTACTTTAATAAATAGTGGGTGCATATTATAAATAGACTAATCATCCTGAATGCAAACTGTAGAAATTAAACAAATTAAAAATGTTTAGCTCAAAGGTTTTTTTTCTTCTTCTTCTCCTCTCCTTCTTCTCCTTCTTCCTCTCCTTCTGTGTCTCTTCCTGAACACAGGCAGCCAGAGATTCAGGCCCCCAGACTTTTCTCTGCAGAGTGTACTTTACCTTTTGGACGGGACTTTAAAGAATTTAAACAGCTTGAGACTTACAGTTTGCCACAGGAGCATGTAGCAAATTCCTGTTTCTACTTTTTGAACCAGGAGCTGGAGTATAAGAGCCCTGCGCAGGAAGTCGCAGGTGGTGGGAAAGGGGAAACAAGGTCATTTTCAACCACGTACATTGAGGTTGTATCTTTAAAGTCAATTCTAAATTTAATTGAAAGCCGAGGGCAGAGAAGCCAAGATCGGAGCAATGTGGTGATTTATTCTGAAGCCTGTAAGAAGTCATGCAGCTGAATGTGGGATGAGCTGGGGCTTTAATAAAAATGGCACCGGGGAAGCCAGCGGGAAGAGGCACAAGAATGGAACTGGGTTAGATGAAGGATCTCCAGGCCTGAAAGGGAGCAGGGGTCTGAGAGAGCAGTGTTTGCCCAAACTCTGCTGTTTTTACCATGATGGATGCATGTAAGTAATCCACATCAAAGGGAAAAACAGGATCAGACAGAAGCTACCAAGACTCTTTAGACAGTGAATTTTGCATGAAATCATTAAGGTGCCCAAATTGCAAAAAGGCTATGGAATGAATGGCAATGAAAACTCATCTAATATTATTTCTAGCTGAAATTTAGCTGAAGAAAAATGACATGTTCCTTTATTAAAGCACTACAGGACTTGACAGCAAAGCTCCCACACATTTCTATGGGTGTTATTCTCTACTAAATTATATTGGACCGTTGCTACAGAAAATCTGTAACATGTTCTCGGAATCAAATCATCTCTATTGACAAATGGCTTAGGAACAATCCTGTAAGCTGGAAAAAAAAAAAAGAAGCAGAAGCTTTTTGGCAGATGTTATGTAAGAAGGAGAACTGGGCTAGAACTTACACCTCTTGGGTTCTAGCCCTCCTGACCGGAGGGAGGGGCTAGTTGTCCTTCCAGTGGTGGGGACTACGGGATTTGTCCCTGCAACTCCGATTTTTATAGGCTCTTCACATCATATTCATACCACTATTATTATTAATTCTAATCTTATTACAAACATTATATGTTCATTGTAGAAAACTCACAAAATGCAAAAAAGAATCAAGAACATAAACATCGCTTGTAAATCTCACCACCCAGAGATAATTACAGTTCATGTTTCGGTCAATGTCACTCTGATTAAGATAACATTCAAAGGACCAGGAAAGTTCTGCCTCGGAGAACCAGTCATTGCTTCCTGTTGATGGACAATTATCATGTCTATAATTTGAATATGGTAGTGGTGGCTCTTTAAAAAATCTTTACAGAAATGATCGTTAACTTTGAGTAAATAAGTATTTCCCTTGTTAATCTCTCTTCTTTCTACGTGCCTGGTTCATGATATCAAGATCTGTGCTGTCTGAGAGGAAACTGGGTACCTATGGCCACCAACTTGATCAACACCAAGTTTCAAATAATTTCCAAGAGAAGTTTAAATATTTGTTTATGGTCAGGCACAGTAGCTCATGCCTGTGCCACAGTAGCACTTTGGGAGGCAGGGGCAAGAGGATGGATTGAGCCTAGGAGTTTGAGACCAGCCTGGGCAATATGCTGGGGCAAGACCCCATCTCTAAAAAAATTTAAAAATTAGCTGAGTGTGGTAGTGAGTGCTTGTAGTCCCAGCTACTTGGGAGGCTGAGGCAGAAGGATTTTTTGAACCCAGGAGTTTGAGGTTATAGTCAGCTATGATCAGGCCACTGCACTCCAACCTGAGTTACAGAGCGAGATCTTGTTTCTAAAAAAATAAATATTTACTTATTTGTGTATTTGTGTGTGTATGTACTTTTTTGTGGTATATGGGGAAGGACTAGTTGGGAGTAATAGAAACTTAAAAATAATTGATAAGTTGGAGTACTGTAACTATGAATGAAATTTCTTCTAGTCCAACATCATCTGTCGGCTATTGGAGCCATCCAGCGATCTAAGGCTGGTCTTTGGTGTCCTGCAGGGATGCTGGGCCCTTCCTAGGCCAGGGGTCCTGGCCTTGCGGGGGCCTCGACAGCCATAACGGTGCACATGAATGTCCTGGCCCATGCTCTTAAGAGCATCAGCAATGCCAAAAGAGGAGGCAAACGTCAGGTTCCTATAAGGCCGTGCTCCAAAGTCATGGCCTAGTTTCTAACGTGATGATGAAGCATGGTTACATGGGCGAATTTGAAATCATCGATGATCACAGAGCTGGGAAAATTGTTCTGAATCATACAGGCAGGTTAAAGAAGCATGGAGTGATCAGCTCCAGATTTGACGTGCAACTCAAAGATCTAGAAAAATGGCAGAATAGTCTGCTCCCATCCTGCCAATTTGGTTTCATTGTACTGACAACGTCCGTTGGCATCACAAATCATGAAGAAGCAAGAAGAAAACACACATGAGGGAAAATCCTGTGATTCTTTTTCTAGGAATGTAATACATACTTACAAATAAAATGCCTCAATGGAATAAAAAAAGAAATTTCTTCTAATTATTTCCTTTATTCTTGATACAATATTTATGCAGTAAGTGAATATAGTAAGGAAAAGAAGTGTCAGTGGAGAGGGTAAATGAGGGAGAGGAAGCAGCATGAGCCAACTCTTTAGAAACAAACAGTTCTACATATGGCAAACTTTCAGCCTTCTAGGTTCAAAATACAACAAAAATGCTTTTGCACAAACACCGCATCTACTCACCATTAAATTGGTACTAATTGATCAACACTAATGTGCACATATGGGAAGTAACATTCATAGGGTGTTGGGCAGGTGGGGGTGGGGAGAGGAGATGGGTAAATCCACACCAAACGAGTGCTATGCGTGCTATCCGGGGATGGGCACACTTGTCAGGCAGTGCAAAGGCAATTTATGTAACCAGAGTGTATGTACCCCTGTAATACTTCAAAACTAAAAAAAAAAATGCAAGAGAAAAAAAAATCTTAGAGCAAGGAGATGGTAAAACCAAAATTCATCATTGAGAGTGACAAGGATAGGATAGTGGAAAATAAATGTGATATATTTTGAAAAATGTATCATTTGCTCTGTATTATAAGACTTGAGTGTAAAGTAGGCTATGTGACTGATATAATCCACTTTGTAAATTGAAACTATGGAATAATAAAACTTTGGAAGTGAAACCTAATCTTCAGATTTCCACAAGGGAAGTTTGTCTCCCACCAAATCTTTTGGTATTGATTGTAAAATAAAAGCTCACATCAGAAAAAAACAAAACAATGCTACAAACACATGGATAGTCAAAAGAAAAAAAAGAAAACAAAACAAAAAACGCTTCTGCATGTAAGTTTACTAGACTCCAAAGTAAAAGACCAGGATCCCAACTCTATTGTTATCTCCTGCTTAGTCTCCCCAACCTTCAATCTCCTCATCCATAAATGGGATCATAACACTGCTCTTGCCTAACTTGTTTCACAAAGAAGTAAAAGGAAGGTTCAAATAAGATACTTATGTGAAGACAAATGTTATTTTAGGACTCTAAAACTGCATTTTACAATTATATTTGATAAGTAGAATTACCTTGATTAGCCATACGATTTCCAAATGTTTGAGGGCAGCAGTCCCCAACCTTTTTGGCACCAGGGACTGGTTTCATGGAAGACAATTTTTCCAAGAGGAGAGGGGAAGAAGGGTAAGTAAGCCCAGGCAGTGATGGGAGCGATGGGGAGCAGCTGTAAATACAGCTGAAGCTTCCCGGGCTCACCGCTCACTGCCTGCTGTGTGGCCCAGGTTCCTACATTTCATGAAAGACAATTTTTCCACCTACAGGAAGTCGGGGAGGAGAGGGCGGAACTCAGGCAGTGATGAGACGCCCAGTTCCTAACAGGCCATGGACTGGTACTGGGGTCAGCCTAGGAATTGGGGACCACAGTTTCAGGGTATTTCCCTCATGAGAATGTTGGTTCTGTTATAGCTGATGGTGTTTAGTGTTTTTTTTTTTTAGGGAATCAGGGTAGAGCCATGGCCTTTGGAGTCAGATGTTATGTGTGTTTGGGAGGCCTTGGGCAAGTTACTTGAGCTCACTGAGTCTCAGTTTCGTGTTCTTTAAAATGGGGACAGTAAAACCTACCTTTCAGGACTGCTAAAAAATTAGGAATAATATATATAAAGCACCAAGCACAGAGTTGGCTACAAACTAAACACTCAACTTATGGTGGCTATTATTGTTATAATAGGATTAATTTTAAAAATCTACTCTTTCTCTTCTTCCTCAGCTCCCAAGTTCATGTTACATAAAGTTACAAGAACATATTGCTTAGAATCCTCTGCCACGTAGTTCTTCTAGTCCTTGGGGAAATTTTCTAACTCAGTGCTCTAGGATCAAGGCCAATACCATAGTCTTCTAAGAGATTCTGTTGATGATTTTGTTCTGAAAAGCCACTTAACAAACACAATGATGACAAAATTTAGTTTTACCAGCAAAGTGGGACTTTGCAATAAACTCTCAGTCTAGAGATAAGACTGCAGAAAGTCAAGGCCACATGCTAACCCACACCAAAAGAAATACATACACAGTCAAAAGATTTTTGTCAGCATATTATGCTCTGGTTGATTATTCAGAACATGTCTTGGGTGCCAATTATGCATTACCTAGAACGGGGCCAGCTCAGGACAGGAAGCTGAAAGGCACTGCCCATTGTGGTTACTTGCAGGGATTGGGAGTTTGAGGAACATAGATCTGAATCCTAGCTCCACTGCTAACTAGATGAGTGACCTTGTGCAAGCTGATCAATCTCTCTGAAAATCAGTTTTCACACCTGTACTCTGGGTAAAAACAAAGTGCATAGACAGAAGGATTAATTGAGAAAATAAATTAAAGGGACTGGGTCTAGCACATGGTAGTTCTTAGAAAATGATGACTGTGGTTATTACTAGTAGTGATAAGAAAAAGTCTTCTTGCTTAGCATAGCATCAAGGAAAACTGTACAGAGATGAAGCGTGCACTCACATCCTTTTACTGTGCTTCAGTATTATAAATGCAGAAATGACAAAGCCCTTGTGAAGAGAAATGTTTGAGCCTCACCTTGAAAGATGGGTAGAAATTCTCCAAGAGGGAAAGGGAAAGAAGTGGTTCAGGCAGAGTAGAAAGCACAAGGCAAGCACATAGGTATGGAAGTGTGAGGCTGGGCAGGGATGCTGTCCCATGTCTTGAGCACAGCACTGTAATGTGGTAAGAATGGTGGGAGATGGGTGGAAAGGTAGAGCTACCCCAGATTGTAAATGGCTTTGTACACCCAAATGCCACTGGTCTTTGTTCTTGAGCAAGAGACAGTGAGGTTATGCTGTATGTCCTCCATTGCCCCTCCAGAGTCACTGTTCACTCACCTCTACCTGCCCTGTGACCTAAGGGGCCAACCTGTTGTAAACAACATCAGTGAGCTTCTTTGTTCTCTGGCTTCCAGCAGGGTTTGGCCAATGGGGACACAGGGAAGAAACCAAAAGGAGGGAGATTGGCATTGTGTTATTTATTCCCATGACAGAAGATTACAGCACCCGTCAGGTAGCCCTTCCCACACAGCTCTGACTTCCTGGGATAGGGGATCACTCCCACTCCTATACCACACTGACACTAGCATTAAGGTATGGAACTATCTTCCTGTTGTTTACAAGTAGTCCTTTTATGAACTTTCCCCAGATAACTCAATTTGAGGTATAAAATGTTCCCTACCAGGCCCCTGATGAATACATAGCTTAGACAAATAACAAAATCCATGTCCCTGTCGGGGAGGGCTAGGGCAAAGAGCCTGTGACACTAATGCCATAGACATGAAGTTCCAGGGCATATGGTTTGTATAAGAAAACAATGGTCTGTCCACTGTTTTGTGGCTGCTAGTCTAGAACCAACTGGAGACCTGGCATAGCTTCTTGGAGCGTATCCCCAGCTCGGTCTCTGAATGAGACACTCATGACATGGTTGAAGGACAACACCATGAAATGCTGTTGCCCATTTCCATGGGTAGATTGGCTTCAAGAGGAAGGCCTTGAAATAATCTGCCTCATGTCAAGACAGTTCTTATTAGGATGGCTGTGGGATATAGACAAAAGGTAGAAGTGGCTGTGGGTGACGGATATAGCACACTTAGGAAGAAAAGACTCCTTTTCCAAGAATGTATTTCCTCTCCAAGGAGCCAACTGAGTTTTTGTTCTCCCACTCTGCTCCTCACCTTACCCCAGGTATGTAGGAACTGGCTGCTCTCTCTCTCCTCTCACTCCTGTGCTCTGGAAAGGATGGGGTGCGACCATTTATGTTTATTCTCCCCAGGGGGTGTGAATTTTGAGCCTTAGCTTTAATTGTGTAATGAAAACATATGTTTCCTATTGCAGAAGTTTTAGACAGCAGTGAGGAGGAGGAAGAGATGGGGTGAGGATGGGAGGGGAGCAAGGACCAAGTGACTTCCATTGAGCAGTAATTACAGTGGAGAGTAGAAGACCATGCTCAGATCTTGGAGGCATGGCTGGAAGCATTTCATTCAATAATCATTTAGTATTGGGAGCTGTGTATGCAGGGCACTGCTGGGCTTTGGGGGAAGATAAAGTGGAATGGAGAGGGGTTAGCATGCAAAGAAGGATACTATACACAAGTACATGAGTAGATGAAGGAAGTGGTATGGGGCTTTAGAAGACAATGACATGAGTCACATGAGATCATGCTCCGGGAACGGAACCTTTGAGACAGTATTTGAATTAGGTCTTGACATGGAGGGGGTAGGAAATTTCATCTTTACCACCTCCCTTGCTCTGCCTCCCCAAACGTATGAACCTCCTTCACTGTGTGCAGAGAACAATGTCAGATATGTGATGAATATGTATGACGTAGATAATATTTAACCAGGACATGCCTTGGGTGTATGGGGCCTAGGAAAAATCATATATTTTGCATAGACAAACTTCATCACCCCAACCATACCAGCAGTAATTAAATATTTGCTTCTAATTAATGAATTAATACATGAACACATTTTGGCTGTAAAAAAATTGTCAGGCATTATAGGCACAGTAGAAGAACAGACGTTCCCTTTGAAATCACCACCCTCAAACTTATATTTACCTCTCAGAATACTTCGTGTTGGTCTGTGGCTACATCATGGTATCATACTGTGTGTTCATTCTACAGTCTCTGTTGATCACTCAATATATCTTGGAACTCATTCTGAGTTGTTTCACGTAGACCTATCCTCATTCTTTTTAAATTTCTGCCTAGTATTTGTTTGTAGAGATAGTTTTAGGAACACTTTTCATAACTCTTTCTGAATGTTTCCTACTGATAAGGATCACCTAGAAATATTCATCCCCCACCCCAAAAAGAGTCTGGTTTCATAGGATTGAGAAGGGTGTTGGAAAAATTATTTTCAACCAATATCCTAGGTGATTTTTATTATTCAACAAGTCTAGAAACATTATCATGGTTTATTAATCATTTCCATACCAAAGGTCACTTAAGTAGTTTGAATTTTTTATATTACAAACAATGCTGCAATACATATCCTGAACATTATTCCTGGTGCACGTGTATTTTTCTGAGGTTGATACTGAGAAATGAAATCGATGGGTCATGTGGTATGTACATCTTAATATTATATTAGATACTGCCAAATTGCCTCCTAATGTGTCTATACAAATGTATGGTCCCATCACTGTCTCATCAACATTTATTCTTCTTATATTAAAAAGATAAATTATGTCCAATCTGTCATCACTTCCTAACATCAAGTTTTACATGATCTCATAATTACATCCTGCCTCTCCCAATCTGTTCTTTACTATTCCAGTTAAGGAAATTAAAGCTCACCCAGAAACTCAAGCCAGAAATCTAGGAGGCTTCTAAGACTCCTCTTACTTCTCACCTCCTAGGACAAATTGATCACAGAATGTTAGCGATTCTACCACTTTAATGTCTATAGACTCCTGCATGTCTACTATCACTAATTCAATTCTGTCTTTTTTTTTTCATCTCAGACAATGTAATAAACTTCTCTTAGGTCTCCCTATTCTTCCTCTCACTCGCCCCTAAAATTCATGCATATTAATTGTGTATAATGATACCAGCTCATTCATTACACCTTTTCAATGCCTATCAATTGCCATCAGAATCAACTTTGGACTTAAAAGTATTTTCAAAGAATACACACTTAAGCATCTTTTATCCAGCTCTTATCAAAGTCCTGTTTGAGCTGGCTGTGGTGCCATGAGCTTATAGGCCCAGCCATTGGGAAGGCTGAGATGGGAAGATTGCTTGAGCCCAGGAGTTCAAGACTGTAGTGTGCTTTGTTCATGCCTGCCACTGTACTCCAGCCTGGGCAACATAGCAAGACCCCATCTCTACAACAACAACAACAACAACAACAAAAAACAGAACAAAGTTTTTGCTTCATGGAAATGTTACTTATAAAGAATTTTTTGAAAGATATGCAGCTTATCCATTCTTCTAGCTATTCTAGATTTTACTTATTAGAAAATAATAAGCAATACTTTGTTGATTTTGTTATTGTTTTCTCTATAGAATTGCTTTCTTTTTTGGGGGGTGGGGACAGAGTCTCATTCTGTTGCCTGGGCTAAAGTGCTGTGGCATCAGCTTAGCTCACAGCAACCTCAAACTCCTAGGCTCAAGTGATCCTCCTGCCTCAGCCTCCCAAGTAGCTGGGACAATGGGCATGCACCACCATGCCCGGCTAATTTTTTCTGTATATTTTTAGTTGTCCAGCTGATTTCTATTTTTAGTAGAGACGGGGTCTTGCTCTTGCTCAGGCTGGTCTTGAACCCCTGAGCTCAAACAATCCGCCCGCCTCAGCCTCCCAGAGTGCTAGGATTACAGGTGTTGTCGAATTGCTTTCTATGTATTGGCATATGCTTTGTGTGTCATATCCAAGTCTTCTTTGTGAGAAATACAGCAAGAAACCCCTCTGGATTTCCAATATCTAGAACAGTGCTTTATTTACATAAATATTGTCTCTTGTGTGTTTGTGTGTGTAGATAAATAAACAAATCGAAACTATAGGGAATATCCAAACTTAATAATCTACCCCAATATGTCTTTCCTGGTTTATTTTTACCTACTATACCTTATGTAACCTCAGACCTACTTACTTTCTCTGCATGAACTAAGCTTTTTGATGCCTCTGTGCTGGATCCTCTGCCTGGACTCCCTCCCACACCCACACCTTGTTTAGCTGAGAAACTCAGACAGAGTCATTCCAGGGAAGCTGAGTTGCTCCTTCCTCTGTCTCCCATAGCATATTGTATATCAATCTTCGCAGTTATTTGTTTCTATGTGTCTGTACCCCCCTCTGTATTGTGTGTCTCTCCAAGGTAGGACATATGTCTTCCTCATCTTTTTTTTTTTTTTTTGAGACAGAGTCTCACTCTGTTGCCCGGGCTAGAGTGCCGTGGCATCAGCCTAGCTCACAGCAACCTCAAACTCCTGGGCTCAGACGATGCTTCTGCCTCAGCCTCCCAAGTAGCTGGGACTACAGGCATGTGCCACCACACCTGGCTAATTTTTTCTGTGTATTTTTAGTTGTCCGATTAATTTCTTTCTATTTTTAGTAGAGACGGGGTCTCGCTCTTGCTCAGGCTGGTTTCGAACTCCTGACCTTGAGCGATCCACCCTCCTCGGCCTCCCAGAGCGCTAGGATTACAGGCGTGAGCCACTGCGCCCGGCCTCTTCCTCGTCTTTGTATCCCTCACATCATCTAATAGAAAATGTGGAAACCTCACATCGTAGTTGTTTAATAAATATTTGTTGAACAAATGAATCTATAACCCAAGGTAATTTTGGTTTGAGCAGAGGCAACTTCTTTTAACTCTCCTTACAGTCATGGTAGCAACCTGGAGCCCCCAAAATGGGCACGATTGTCTAAACTGTCATAACTTCTATGGACAGCTGTGATTGCAGTAAACGGAATTCTGGAACTATGAAGGACATTTCACCCCTGGCCTGTGATGCATGGAACACATGTGGCGGGAAGCGTGTGGCCAAAAAACACAGCCTACCACATCTGAGGCTATGCTCAGATAACCTGGATTATTTATGGGTTGAGAACTCAGGCTGAATTGGGGAAGTTTAAATATACTATATATTTTTTTTCTTTTGACAACACCACCTCTTCTTAGGGAAGGCTCAAAAACTTTGGATAACAAGTCATTCCACAAAAGGAAATTTTTCTCTGTTTGTCTTTAATATATCAGCAACATATTAAATGTATTTTAATACTAAAATACACAGATTTTTAGTATCAAGGAGGTGAGCAAATGTTTTCCATTATAAGGTGAAGTGATATCCTTTGACAAGTCGGAAAACTTGGTTTTCGTTCTGTGTATGAGATAAATATGTTAATATGAATTTTGAAAAATAAAGCAAATTTTTTTTAAAAAAGAAAGAAAGCAAACCAAAGACTCATGACAGCCAGTACAATAGAAAGAGGAAGGATTGGATATAAAAAGAAGGAAATCCTCGTAGAGTCTAATAGATGTCCCACGGATATGGTCAAAAGCAGAATGAAACCAGCAATTCTGACTGGACACGTGTTCGCACATTGGTGGTGGGGACGGGGGAGGAGGGGGGGAGGAGGGGGAGGAATGGTGCCTGCTGACTGGAAAGGCCTCACTCTTGACTCTGGGTTAAGGCTCCCCAGGAGGGCTTAATTAACCTCCAGTGAGTTTCCCTGAGCAATTCCCTAGTTTTCCACAATGATTTTTAATTTGAAGTTTTTCTCAATTTTTGAGGCTGAGTTTCTGTTTCTGTTTCTGTTTCTGACTGCGTTGGTGCCAAGCTGTGTTGCTTTCATTTTACCAGGCTAACAAGAAAAGATCATCGGCAGACCTGACACATAAGAAATATCCTGGCACTATGCAAAGGCCAAGGAGTTACCCAGCTAGCTGTGGAAGACGGATTCACAGAAGAGCAGTGAGAAATTGGGTCACCAGCCAGTACCCAGCAGCCTGGACATGGAGACCTGTGAGAACCTGCTATATAGCGTGTGCTCTTGAAGAGCCGGAATTTGGTTCCAGCGAAACATCACCACCTGTCACATTAAATTAGCGTTCATTTGAATGGTATTAGTCTTGTGATTTGGTTTGCTTTTAAATTTGTTTGGACTTTGCCTAAGTTCTATGTGTATGAGTTAATAATTATTTAAGTAGCATCATAATAACAATAGTCATCAATACTAAGAGTTTGGTGTTTTGCTTTGTTCCTCCTTTGAAAGGTGTCTGTACCTTGTTCAAGACTGAGAAACATTGATCTAACGTTTCCTTCCTCCAATATTCGGGCATTGGTGTAATTAGAACTCAGCTCCAGTGGCCGAAAAGCTTTGGCTGTTAGTCTCCTGCCATGACCGTGAGAGAGTGGGAGCCGTGGCCATTTGAAATGGAAGCTGACATTAATTGTCCAGTACAGGCCAAGGGCCTTACACATTAAACCTCATTTAATCCTCACACTGCTACTGTCTCAATTTAACACATGGAAACAAACAGGCTCAGAGAGGTTAAGGAGGATACGCAAGGTCACATCCAGGTTAGTGCTCAGTGGAAATGCCAACCCGACTATGCACAGCTCTAAAAGCCAGACCTCCGTTCCTTTTTTTAATTTTTAGCTTTTTGGTTTTGCTCTTGCACAAAAGTAATATATGGCTGTAGGTTAAAGAATAAAGTGGTTTCTCAAGGTTTATAAGGAAAAGTAGTGGTTCTCTGCTTCCGTGTTCCCCGTATTCCCCTACCCAGAGGCAATCACTTTCACGTATCAGTTGATGCTTTTTATATTTGTCTCCATATGTCTATGTAACATGTTTATATTGCTAACTTCCAGATTTTTCAGTTTCAGGTGGTAACAAATAACTCCCCACCATAAAAGAGGAGGTTTACTTCTCTTTCTCCCTGTCCCCACCGCACCCCACTACACGTACCACACTCCTTGTCCCCCTGTCTTTGCAATATATTTATGTCATAATTTTGTTTGGTCTGCACTAGGGTTTACATTACAATGATTCTTCACAGCTGAGTCATGTTGTAAACCATGACATTGCTTTTCCTTTGCCAGTTGACTTTTATTTTCCCTGGTAGTTATTTCTTCCATTTGCTTTATTTTCTTTTTCTATGTGTTTTGTTTTAATCATTAAACATTCAATCTATACTCTTTGGTATTTGTCTTCTCTTATGATGTTCAGACATGTCACACATTCTCCAATTTTATCCCCCTGAAGATCCTCCCCAGGGGCATTGTGATTGTACCACCTTGGACTAGTTGTTCTCAGAGATTCCTTTTACCGTCACCCTGGAATTTCCCTTCTCCACTCCCCTGTGTGAAATTCACCTTCTTGTAGACATGGCTTCCTCTTTCTGGTTTACTGACCACATTTTAATAACTTCCTGAGAAAGTAAAAAGGAGAAGTAAATGTTTTGAAAATTTGTGATTCTGAACATGTCTTTTTTCCCTAGAATCATGCATAATGAAAGTTTAGTTAGGTATAAAGTTCTACATTAATAATCATTTTCTTTTACAATTTTAAGAACATTATTCCATTGCTTTATAACTTCCAGTGTTGCTATTAAGAAGTGTGAAGATCCTTTGTTGTGACCTTTTCCCTTTATCTGGAAGCTTGTAAGATCTTTCCATCTCAGTGTTATTACATTTTTCTGTGATATGCCTTAGTATGGGTTGGTTTTTATCCTTTTTTTTTTTTTTTTTTTTGAGACAGAGTCTCACTCTCTTGCCTAGACTAGAGTGCCGTGGCGTCAGCCTAGCTCACAGCAACCTCAAACTCCTGGGCTCAAGCGATCCTTCTGCCTCAGCCTTCCAAGTAGCTGGGACTACAGGCATGCGCCACCATGCCTGGCTAATTTTTTACATATATTTTTAGTTGTCCAATTAATTTCTTTCTATTTTTGGTAGAGACGAGGTCTCGCTCTTGCTCAGGCTGGTCTTGAACCCCTGAACTCAAACGATCTGCCCGCCTTGGCCTCCCAGAGTGCTAGGATTACAGGCGTGAGCCACCACACCTGGCCAGTTTTCTATGTATTAAGACATAAATGTACAGAGGCTACTGCTTTGAGCCAGAAAAGAGGGCGAGAGTGAGAAGTTAGAAGACTGTATGGGGATGGGATTGTTAATTGTACTAGGGGATGTGTTAATTCACTCAAGCAATGAAACCACATCTGATACAGATGGTCACCAGTATTCAGTCAGGGTCCGGGTTCAGATGGATTTAAAGGATTGGAACTAG
>CAUYRT010097481.1:0-15367 GCA_963574885.1 Lepilemur ruficaudatus
CTATGGACTACTTTGACAGAGTAGATTTTTGAATGTAACAAGATAAGTCAACTTGAGTGGTAATATATTTTGGGAAATCAGTTCACTACAAAATGTGACTGTAAACATTGTACTGTAAATGCTTTGTAGTTTTCCCCCAATTAAAAAAAAAATAAACAAATAAAAAAAAAAGAAATCATGAAAGGCATTTTCCATAGCTTGTTGAGAATTGAATATTTTTCCTTACAAGAAGTGGTCCAAAGTCTGGAAGAAGTGGTAGTGATTTGGTGCAAGGTCTGGTGAATATGGTGGATGACAGGGAGTTTCCAAGTCCAACTTCTGTAGTTTGAGCAGGGTTGTTTGTGGGACATGTAGTTAGGTGTTGTCTTGCAAGTGGATTGGCCTGTCTCTATTGACCAATCTTGGCTGCTTAATAAGAAGCTTCTTCACCATTTCATCCAGTTGGTTACAATAGACGTCGACTGTAATGAATTGACCAAGTTTCATGTAGCTGAGGTAGATAACACCAGCACTGGAGCACCGAACAGACACCATGAGGTTTTTTTTGATGAATATTCGTTTTTGGACTGTGCTTCGGCATTTCATCTTTATCCAACCATTGTGCCTAACACTTGTGATTGTCAAAAAGAATCCATTATTTTTCATCACACATAATAATATGGTGTAGAAATGGTTCGCTTTTATATCCTAGCAGCAAAGAAAGGCAAGCTTGGAGACAATTTTACTTCTGATGCTTGTTTAAATCTTGTGGAACCCATATATTCAGCTTCTTTACATTGCCATTTTGTTTCAAATGGTCCAATTTTATTGGAATAGTAACGTCAAACCTTGCTGCCAATTCACGCACAGGTTGAGATGGATTCACTTCCACTACAGCTTGCTGCTCTTCATTATCCACCTTGGTCTCAGGTCATCCACATGGCTTATTTTCAAGATTAAAGTCACCAGAAGGAAACTTCTCAAACCATCAATGTACTATGTGATCATTATCCACATCTTTCTCAAACACTTTGTTGATATTTCAAGCAGTCTGTGCTGCATTGGTTCCACGATGGAACTCATATTCAAAAATAACTCAAATTTTTGACTTAATCGTGGTTTCACAAAAATTGCTCTAAAAAAATTTGAAAGATAATCACAAGCCAAAATGTGTGTTCAAAAGACTGAGGATGTACCTTCACAATAAACATAAAACAGGAAGTGTCAAAGTGAAATATCAGAGACAGCAACTGTCAAACTTAGTATTAATACTTAAGGAAATCAGACATTTTATATTTAATAACCTAATAGCACACTACATGTACAAGTATCGCCTGGGCACATCTCTGTTGCTTCCATGGGACATGGGGGCAAGGAGAACTGACATGTATATACCAATGTCTATGCTGCTTGCTGTGCCATGAACAATAAAGCTCTATTTCTGTGACTCAGAAGTATTATGTCTTCTGTCAGTTTCCATGAACCTGTAGCAAGCTAACCTTTCCAAAGTTGACATTCTGATAGTATTATCTTCTTTGAAAATCTCTATGTGTTTGAATTTTTTTGGATAAAAAGGTTTTAAAAAGTCCTTAGAAAAAGTTTCTGTTACTAATCTAAATATAGAAAGATTGAGAAGTTGGATAGGCAACTTGGTACCCTACTTAATCACATTTGGTTAAGGTAATTCTTTATAAAGAAAAAGGACTTCACAGAGAATAAGAAGAAGGTAAATAGGGGGAAAAGATGGAGTGCAGTATTTAGTTGTAGACCTATAGATGTGTGAAGAAAGAGCAATAGACATGAACAGCAACATTACTTAAATTTGTATATAATTTTGAAAGTTCAGGAGTTATTCATTTTGCTTGATTTTTATTTTTTCCTATAAAATTAAGAAGGTGTTTGCATGCTTATTTCAAAGAGAGAAGGAAAAGAAATAGGAGAATTATTTTTATATTATTTTTATTTTCCTAACTATTCACTCTGGCAAGAACTTTAAGGACAATGACAGTAATGACAGTGACCATTCCATTCTTGTTTCTGAGTTTAATTTGAATAATGAGATATGTCAATTTTAAGTAGGATGTTAGCTTTAAGAATGAAAGATAATTTTTACATGATAAAGAAGTTTCAATTCATACCCCATTTATTAGTTTCATTAATTAATGAATCATAAATTTTATTAAAATCATTCTAATTTTTCAAAATATTAATACAATCTTTTTTGAATCTTCAATAAAAGATTTTTCTTTAAAAATATTTTCTGTTAAACTGGTTTTGGACAACAATAAACTTTATTTTTTATGGTGTAGTAATCGTTAAATAAATTGTTACATTTGTTAATGCTTAAATTAAAATTTTTGCAACTTATAATAATTATGCATTTTCAGTTCTTTCTTTATTACTTTTGGTTTCAAAGTTGAATTATATTGAAAAAAATCGTTGGTGTATTTTTTATCTTTTGCCTGCTTTATAACAACTTAAATAACAAAAATTATTTTCAAATGCATAAGAAGGAAAGTTATTTTATTTTTTGGAGAATTTTTGGAAGATCAATTTTGTTGTGCTTTCATGAATAAAAATTGTTTTTGTCAAAAATATAATTATTCTCATGGAGGTTTTATACATTTGCTATAGAATTGCACAGAGCGTGCCATAATTAAGATATAAGTTCAGTAGGAAATAAAATATGGATGTAAGCCATTCATTCGTGAAGTACATAAAAATTGTAGAAAATAACTTCTTCATTTGACAATATTAATGATGTCTTAGGAAATAAAATTAATCAATGACTTTTGAGATTATGATAATGTGTATATATACATGAATGAAAGCAAGATTTGTAGAATACTAGAAAAAATGTCAAAGAGAAGATTCAAATATTTATTATTTAGAAATTTAAATACATATGTGTACATGAAAATACTTTCCTTCTGATATTTCAGACTGTTTTATATAAATGTAGCTTCTACATCAATAATTAAGATTTTTTGTAATTTAAATATTTCAAAAGTAACCTGTCAATTTTTGAACATATTTATCCAAATCATTCAAGGTAGCTGGCTAATTTCTTCCTTAGAATTATAAAATAGCCATTTCTGTTGTTTTAGATTTTGTGTTTATCTTAAATACTTCTTATATGCTTTATGCCTAGATGTGGAGAAAATGTTTACTATATTTATATTATTTATGAGAGCCTAGATGGTAATAACCTTTGTTAATTATAATAAATGCATTACATATTTTTGAATTTTCAGAATATGTATTTACATTTTTAGTCAAAAATTAACATTTTATCACAAAAGTTTTATTAATGCCTGCTAATATTTACCTTTTTTCCAATTGCATTGAACATAACTGTCAGAAAAATATTAAATATTAGTCATAAATAAATATTATTTTCTTTCTTCAGTCCATCGAAGTCACTGTTGTCAGACATTGATAAATAATATGCATGTCGTGTTGACCACTGTGTGAATTTAATTGTGGAGAAATTACCTAATATTTACATAGCACAGTTATAAGTGTTTTGTATTAATAATTCCATCATGTAATCCATAATCCATCATATAAATATTTTATCATGATCATATTTTGACATAAATAATATTATTATCACCATTTTACATATGGTAAAATTAAGGTATAGAGAATTTATATAACTCTATGTAACATGCCATTGTAACATTTTGTATGTATCTATATGTTTATATGTATTTTACATATATGTACATGTATATGTGCACATATATACACATATACATTTTTGTACATGTGTATATAATCTCACATATATAAATATATGCATATCTATGAATGATTATATGGTCTCTAAGTCTTTTTTGAAGCTAATGACCATTTTTCTATGTAGTAAATGAAAACAGAACCTAATTGAAAGAGTTACATCATTTAATGAGAGATGGGAGAGATTAAGACAACCAGTTCAAATAATTTGAGCAGTATAGTATATATCCTGCCTAAACTAAAACACATACACACAAACACACACAAATGGGGGTGAGGGGAGAGAGAGAGCAAGAGAGATGTGCTATTCTCATTTCATTAACAGAATAAAATGATTTTGGAAATAACCTTAGTATTTTATTTTGTTTTATTATTTGTTGAGCAATCTCACACTTAACAGGGTAAATATCTTTTGTACTTAAGAATGACTATCATTTGTGGTTAAAAATTACTTTTTATGCAGACAAGTCAGAATAGCAAGCTCTTATATTCCATCAAATGCTTACCAAATGTAATGGCAGTAGATATGCCATAAAATATTCTCTTTAGACCATTTGGCTCATACTCTACTTCCATATTGGAAATAATATTCCACTTTCTGAAACTCATGCTAACATTTAAAAGCATTTAGTGAATTTGAATATTGCTGAATAGATATTTTACTGTCCTCAGTGGTTTCCAATTTTCCCCAATATATCAAAAGCAAGTGAAAACCATGTAAAGCATTGTGAAAAATTCTATATTCCAGGAACAATTTAAATGTCAGGAACCAGACTGGTAATTTAATATGTGTAGCGGCAAATATAATACTAAAGTGAGCTCTGGGCACTCCACTATCACTCTATTAGAAAAATAGAGCCCCACCTAGAGGTGGTACAATGGATTTTATTTGAGAGCTAGAAAGAGAAAGAAGAGAAGGAGGGAAGGAGGAAATATTTCTGCCCAAAATAGCATGTTCTCAATAGAAATTTGCCCTGAAACTTGCTGACTCTTTCCTAATACAAAGAAAATAAAAGCATATCAAAGAATTTTTGAGATGTGATCACTTTTCCTTAAGGGATATATTTTTGTTAAAACTTTTGGGTCGAGTAGAAAGAGAACAAACAGAATCAATTTTATTCATTAATTCAACAGTGGTGTTATTATGTGCACTTCATTTCATAATGACCGAAATCTAATCACAAACATTTCTGATGTGATTTAACTGGAAAATCAAACTTAAAATATGAGAATTCATGATATAAGTGCTTGAAGGGAAAATTACAGTGTGCTGGAGGGGCCTATAAAAAGGACATTTATCCCAGCCTAAGACAGTCAAGGAAAGCTCTACAAAAGAAGATAATATTTACTCTCTGACCTGGTAGATTAATGGGATTAAGACAGGCAAATTGTATGAGCAAAAGTAATTTTAAAAAGGGAAATAGTATGAGGATAGCCTCTGGTCAGATGAATATGACATAATCTGGAAATTGAAAGTTTCACATAACTGGAATTTAATTCTTGGATTTTGGAGCAGTATTGGCAAGGCACAGATTAGAGAGGTAATTAGGACTTGTTCATGAAGGATTCTCAAAGCCTGGGAAAGGCATTTGGACTCTACCCTGAAACCAAAGGATTATCATTCTAGAAGGTGGAGACTGAATTGGTTTACATGTTAGAAAGATTATCATGATGACTTTATAGACAATAATTTGTTGAAGTATAGGCATATGTACAAAGTAACTGAGCAGCTATACATGAAAATAACAATGAGAAGAAGGTTGTTGCAAGAGGCCATGTGGTAGATAGTGGTGGCCAGATCTTGAGTGATGGTAGTGAGGATGGAAACAAAACAGTAGATGGGTTTGAGAGGTATATTATGAAAGTCAAATCCATGATATATGGTGGTTGGTTGTGGCCAAGACATCCTTAAGATTCCCGTCAGCTTAATTAAACTTTAGATAGCTTTCTTCCTGACTATAAACTCCTGACATCCCTTTTCTTAGAGAATTCACTTTAAAAAACTTATCATTGTAAATTCTTACTTGACCACTTGGTGAAACGTCTATAAATCTCCTTGAAAGCTTTTCTTCCCCCAGTTTTATAACCCAGAGCCTTTCTCAAGGACTTCGGAGCCATCTTTTAAAATGTAATCATCAGGAAAAATGGCAACACCTATGGGAGTCTAACTCCCATATAGACTCCCATGTGGGGGTCTAACTTCCTTAAGCTCTGATTGGCAAACACAGATGCCTTAAATCACCCCCCCCAACACACACACACAGCACGGAATGAAAACTCAGGAATTCTTGACCAGCCTCCACCTAATATTCTCCAGTTCTTTCTTACCTCTCAGAAATTAAAAATGCTCCAGCCTTTTGATTCAGAGGAGTTGAGTTCAACGTCTTCCCCTTATTGCCATAGAGTTGAATGAGGTCTTCCTTACCTGTCTGTCAGTTGTAATTTTTCTTTGGCAGTTCAGTTCAATAAGAAGAATGGATGTGGTATAATAAATGTTCAGGAGACAAGACAATCTCCAGGTTCCTGATTTTCACCTCTGGGAGAATGGTGATTTATTCATTACAATTGAAAGAAAATTAATTAGAAAAACTCAGAAAGAGTAACAGAGTGCTCTAGTAGAAGAAGAAAAATCAAACCAAAATCAAGTCAGTGAAAAGATAGGAAGGTAACAATTCTAAGATAAATACAAACTTCTATATGTGAAATACAAGATTTCTGCCCCTTTGCCTCAAGGGAAATAAAATTAATTGAGAATAATACCCAACAAAGCATACATTTAGTACTTCAAGATCTATTCTTTAAAATGTATTGAAAATGTTTCCTTGGGGTCAGAGTTAGAAATATTGCATTTTTTTCATGAATTTCAATACATATTTGCAATTTACTGTCAGAAATAAAATATAGATTTCATATTGGCATTTTTACTTTTTAAGTTATTTGATCTTTAAAGATATGATAGTTATTTTTATATATCAGATTTTTATGAAAAATGGAATAATCAAGTTCTTTATTTGGAATGAAATAATGAGTATATAAATTTAATACAATTTATAATTTTAAACATTAAAATATGTTTAAAAGATTCTAAATAATTAGATAAACATTGCTTATAAGCATCAAAATATTATGACTGATAGCCAGTCTGTTAATTATACTGTATTATTTTCTGAATTAACTTTTGACTTGTTTTACTTAGATTGAAGAATATAAAGCAATTTCTGAAAGTGAGTATTTAGGAAAAGTTACACATGCATGTATGTATTTAAAAAGATTGTTTCTGAGGTCTTATATAGGCCTATAAATTTTGAAATGTGAGTATTATCCTTAAACATACACTAAAATTGCAAGTACAGTAGAACAATATAATTTGTAAGTTTGGTTTTTTTTCCTATTTTGGTGATCCTATAGGTAATAAATTAAGGAATAAGACAATTACAAAAATGTGTATTCTAGATTATATTAATAAACATGGTTAAGTCTACTGAAGAAATATCTAAAGAAAAAGAATATCAACATTTGCTGTAATTTATATATAATTTTATTTATATATAACTGTAATTTATATATACATTAGGTGATTTGGGCTTGAAGTTAAAGAATATCTTATCTTAATTAGCTTAAGTAATAAGGACATTTGTTAGATCACTCAAGATTAAGTTCAGAAGTAAGTGAAGCTTTGAAGTGATTATCAAAATTCAAAGGTATCATCAAAAACAATCACTTTTGGCAATCTCTACAGATGTATAAAACTTGAAGTTGTTTACTGTAAGGGTTTTGGAATTTTAGAGAGTAGAAATTGTGGCCAAGTAGTTCCAGTTCATGATGAACATGAAAAAGCACATCTAGTTTTCTATGGCATTCTTTAAAGAACAAGAATGTCCCTCCCTCCATCCCTTCCTTTCTTCCTTGTACTTTCTTCCATTGTTCTATATCAAACAAATTTAATTCAGTTTTTGGACTTGATGGGAGAATAGACTTTCATTCAGAAGATTAGACTCTGTCTTTTATGAGTTTATATTTTAAAGATTTGCATGTATACCTTTTTCCATGGGACTGAAGAATCCCAGATTTCCAAGACACCAAGATATTTGTTCTTAGTGAAGGAGGGATGAGTAAAGTTAATGATTTATACTTTTTACTTTCTATAAGAATCTGAATACAATAGAATTATTGTCTCAAAGGAATTTTTTACGTAACACAAATTTTTGAAGAGTAGCATTCAACTTTCTGAGTATAGAATCTATAAAATAGATTAGAAAATTGATCCAGTGTTCCGTTCTTCTAAGATTGTGATATAGGAGAATTGAGCATACAGTTGAATATCAGACATAGCTCACATACAGTTATTCATACTTTTCCAGTCTTGACTTTCTCCCAGCTCTTACTACGTATTCTGCCCAGTCAACAAAACAAAGAACTGTGTGTAAGCCTGAGCAGTCCCATGCTGAGGGTTAAAGCCTGCCTCCTTCCAACTTGTCCACGCTTGAAGAAATTTTCAAGGTATAGGATGTCCCTGTTGGCTTCCCCAGTGGCTATTGTAAGTTTCAAATGACCACTACTGGAACTGCAAAGTTAATTTCCTGCAGGATAAATTTTGATCATTGTGGGATAGGAGAGAAAGGATGGTTTTGCAGATAATTCCCCTTTCCATTCCTTTGATAGACTGTGTCTGTAAAGCCGACCGAGATAAGATCTCTATGCTGATTGACTGGCTCTTTCTCGTTTCAAGCAGTAGACAATTCGATACTGCACTGCTTCGTATCTACTTCTCATTCTTCTCTGTTTAACCTCCTGTTTATCTCACATTCTGTCTTGGCTTTGCACTTCCCAATAAAGCATTAGCCTTAACCTTTGCATCATTTAGATTTTTTTTCCTTAGGTTAAGAAAAGATAAATAAAAGTTGAGCTCAGATGATCGGCCATAAGCTGGGGATGGCTATAGTGAAAATATATATATGAGAAACATGATAGAGTTGAAAAACACAGAGATATAAAGGAATTAAAGGTCTCCTCACAGTCATGACACAGGTGTAATTATAATTGGATGTCAGGAATATTGAAATTGTGTTCAACAGAAGTATAAAAGTTGTAGCAGCATTGAGGATGTAGAAAAAAGTCTATGTTCTATCTATTCTTCACTCACTGCCTTTATAAGAGATGAGGTCTGTTAGCATAGGTTGTTTGTTTAATAATCTAGATTGCTACAAAAGAAGCAAAGTCTCAATTATGAATGAGGAAGAAGATAATATTCTGTAAAATTTTGAATTAGGTCAGTTTATTTAGAATCGACATAAGGTTTCCAAAAGGCTTAGTGGGAATTGTGTAAAGTGCTGCAAGTATGAGAAGATTGGAAAAAGGATGACTTGACTTCTGCTTCAGTGCCGGATTAGAGGGGAGAGTGACATGAATGAAAGGTAATTATGAAAATTACTAATTTTTCTACAATCTTGTTGTCATTGTTGCTTATTAAGAATTGAATGAAATCCCAAACAAGACCTGGCATGGTCTTAGATACGTGGGCTGCCTGAGACTGTCGGAGGATTATAGCTGGGCTAGCCGAGGCTGAGCCTCATCTTCCTCTTTGTGCTAATGCCTTGCTTAAGAATAGGTTCTTAAAAAGTTTTCTTTAAATGAGAATCTCAAAAGAGAAGTGATACATCAAGATAACCTTAGATAAGTACGTAAGCTGATTCCTGATACGCTATCATATTCATAGATATGCAATTTTGCGTTGAACATAGGCTAGTATCTAACTTTGATTATACGGACTTCATAGTGGATGGATATAAGGGCCATTTCTTTAGAAATGATTCTGTAGAAGTTGTTATTAGAACTTTAAAACTTTAAACAACCTCGTTCATACTTCGATTTATAATATGTAGCATTGACAACCATGAGATAATGTTTCTTTTACTTTTTTTTTCTAATTTGGCTCAAATTCACTTTGAGAAAACAGGCTTTTCATTATTCCTTCATTTCTCTTAGAGATAAGCCTCTCAGCATTACCTAAATCGCCATCATTGTGCCCATTATTATTTTTACTTTTTTCATTTGTTTGCCTTTCAGGAACATTCTCCTTAGTCTTATTGTTATCGGTTCCAGCGTTTTCAGGTTTACTATCTGCCATCCTATCTGATTCATCATTCAGCTTGCTCCTGTATTTTCAGGGAGCACATTATTAATTTTATTGTTCTCTTTCTCCTGGCTGACACATTTAACGGGATCTGATAAAATTTTCTTTTCTTTATACCAGATGAAGCCTCCCAACGCTCTTTGCTAATAATGACTTCCTTGCTAAATCATTTCATTCATTACAATTGTGTTTGTTGGGCTGGGGAGGGGCCATTTCATTATCAAGGGAGAGGTTTGTTTGTAATCCTCTATATGACTATAATTAAAATCCATGGCTTGTCCCCCAGGTAATTAAATATTAATTTAATATTAAAAGTTAATACATTATCTTTCCATCTTCCTACTTTCTCAGTTTATACAGCATTTAGTGCCTGTTGTGGCTTTGTTTAGATTGGTTATAAGTGGTTGTTACAAGACTAGTCTTATATTTATTTTTATTATTAATTTAATAATTTAGCTTATCACATTGGAGGGATGACAATATTTTAGCCACTTATTTTATAGCTTATTTGTTATAGATACAGCAAATATAAAAGTCACGGATCAAGAAGATGTTAAAATCAGATTAATTTATTAAAATATTTGTTAATTTCTATATAGCATGCACTGCATAAAAGCACAGAAGATTTGAAAATGGCAACACAGTGACATACTAGGCTTTTCAGTGAAAACAAGAAGGCTAGTGTTTGGATCTGTTGATTCTGTTGTGCTTGTGGGACATGCATATAGTGAGATTCCAGAAAGTGTTGCATATATTCTTCTAAAAATCTACATAGATGTCTGAGCAAGATGTAAAGTCTTGGAATTTATTATCCTCGCTCTGATAGTTATTGCTAGGAAAGATAATGCAGTCTCTGAGAGGAATATGTAATAGGAGAGAGGGCCTACCATTGAACCCTGGAAGACACAGGGTTTCACTTTTATTTCAATTTTGTTTTAACTTTACTTAAGCTAATGAATAGACTAAAAAGAGCACCTTGGAGCACATACACAAATGTTTACAGAGATTATAGAAATTTCTATTAGTAATTTGCTCTGTTTGAAATTAAAGATATATTTTAGTTGAACTTTGCTTTTTAAACAAATGGGAATATCTAAGCTTATATAATTGATAATGGCAATTATCCATGCAATGAAGACGCCTTCAATGAAGAAGGGAGTGAGGTTTAATGTATAAGAAATGGGCAAAAAATGAGTTTAGTGTTACATTAGCATGAGATTTATCTCTTATTTATATTAATTGACTCTACAAGTGTTTATGTGTTGATTGGTCTAATAAGCAAATCATCACATAAACTACTTAAAACAACATACCGATGCATTAAGAGGTGTTTAGTCATAGGAAGTGCTATAAATATAAGTGTCTTCTCCTTTATTTCTTTGAGAAAATGCAATCCAATTGAAGCTTAAGGGAGCACTTTTATCTAACTATATTGTCTTAATTTTTCCCATGCTATTTTGACCATTACAGTTGAACAACATTTGCTGATTGTTGTGAATTGCTAGCTGATAAGTAAAAAATTGTCATTTCTTTTCTAATTTTAAGATAAAGATCAAAATACCTTTTTCTTGTATCAGGTGTATATGCATGTGTATGTGTGTGTGTGAGAGACAGTGCGTTCATAAGTTCATGAGCATTTATAAGACTGTTATAGTAGATAAGCCTCTAGGAGAAGAAGAATTGCTATTTCATATGCCCTACTCACTAAATCTTTCCATTTCTTTCTTTCTTTTTTTTCATTTCTTAAGAGAAAGGTATACAAGCCTTCATATATTCCCAGAGATACTGTGGTTCTCTGCATTCATTGTGGCACATTTTTTGTGTATAACGAATGTTTTCTTTCTAAGTGTTTATATAAGTTATTAGATATAGGTCAGTAATTCTGTCTCATAAGTAAGGAGACAACCCACAAATATTGGAATGCATATCTACTGAATTTCAGAGAAGATACAAGTGAAATAGTTGAAAATTGCTAAAACCTGTGTTTTCTTTTTGTTTATAGGCTATATTTGACAAATTAGAATACATTACTGAATTATGCAAGCAATCAATTGTTGAGGGGGTAATCCATTTCATTTAGAAGTACAATAAAAAAAGCAATGTGATGGGTTATTGAAATTCAATATAGGTTTTAAGGTTCAATATGCCAAATGAGGCACATTCTTTTGTCTTCTGCACCTCCCAGGACACTAATGTAATAAAGAGTATAGAATTAGATAAAAGAATAAAAATGTAATGAATAGGAAGAGTTTATCAGTAAATGAAAGATTTTAGAATATTTCAGAGAGACAAAGAAGAAGAAAAGGAAAGAGAGACTAACATTGGATTAAGGATTGAAGAAGATACTAGCAACAAAATTAGAGCAAAAATACAGGTAACTGTTGACCACTAAAAGAAAAAATAAATCTGCCAAGAGGGCCCCAGAGAAAATTTCGATTCAGTGTCAGGAGGCCAGGAGAAGGTGGTAATGAAATTTATGTTAAAACCAAGGAAGCAACTTAAAATCTGTATTTAAAAACCTGTTGCAATCTCTGTTGCTATTCCTTCCCACCAGGAACATACAGAAAGCATTGTCTGCATTATCCCCAGACAATCTAACTCTGGTGTGAATGTCTATAGATAAGATCTCCATATTCTAGCATTTGCAGTGTAATCAGGGAGAGTCCATAACCCAGCATCATTTAAAGACACTAATTGTAAGGTGATTTTTGTCAATTGCTTTCCAAAAATGATAGCTAGAAAGAGCACAGTTAACATTCCCATTCAGAGGAGTGATCTAGCCTGTGATAGATCCACTTAAGCAAAAGCAAAAAAAAAAAAAAAAAAAAAAAACAACCAAACAAACAAAAAACTAGTCCAGCCATACCATATTTGGACTTCATATATGAAATAAGAAAAATTAAATATCTTCTTGTCTAATGGAGAATCCCAAGAATGACCAATAACAACTAAACAAACCAAAACGCAAAACTAAGCAAGGCTAAAAATAAAATTAAAAATTGAACGAAGAGGAAGCAAAGATAATTTAGGAAAATTTCGATTTTCCTAAATTTAAAACCAGTCAATATACTCAGATATTTGAAAAAAGTACAGTCCCTAAAAAATAAGATGCTATGGAAAAATAAAAATTAAGTAAAAAAATAAAAACCCTCAACAAAAATGGAATTTATACTGTAGAAAAAAAACAAGAATTTTAAATTAAATAAATACTCAAAAGTGTTCACAGAATGTAGAGAACAATGTTAAAAGAAAGTCTGTTAAATAAAAAGAGGGACATAGAGTTTAGGAGATGCACAATCTCAAGTATCAGTTTGAATGTTTTCAATTGCCTAAAAGAGGAAACCTAGCAAATTGTAATAACAATGTATTTGCTCCTATATCTGTAATGTCTAAAGATGAGGAAAGATAATGAAAGTCCTGTGAAGATAGTTCAGCCTCTGTTTCTCTGTGATTGTCTTAGTTTTGCTCTTCTCTATGTGTGACCTTATTCTGTAGCTGCCTAACTGGCTGCTGCAGCAGTTTCTCATGTCACAGCTATATACCCTTCTATGTAGACAAGTAGATATTTTTCTAAGTAGCTGCAGCAGAACAGGTACTAAGCATCTTTTCCAGAAATCCTAGCCAGGATGTCTGCACAAGCCTGTAACCAATCAGTGCAGTTGCAAATTTTTGGGAGGGGCATGGAGGTACCTACTCCAGGTCTAGGCTGGGGAAAGCCTCTCAGCCATATTCAATATAGGTACTGAGAAGATTCTGGTGCGGAGTATGCAAGACTTTGGGTATCCCCATCCTCTGTCGGTTGGGGCTGCCCCCGTAAGAAGGGGAGGTCTAGGCCAATATCTATGAGTTTTTCTGAGCTCTTCTTCTAGAATTCTTACAGTTTCATGCCTTAGGTTTAAGTCTGTTATCATCATGAATTCTTTTTTGAGTGAGTGGTGAGAGGTGCCGATCCTGTTTCAGTCTTCTACATGTGGCCATCAGTTCTCTCAGTACCATTTATTCAATAGGGATTCTTTTCCCTAGTGTATATTTTTATCTGCTTTGTGCGAAAAACAGATGGAAATATGATGATGTTTTTATGTCTGGGTTCTCTATTCTGATCCATTGGTCTATGTCTCTGTTGTTGTGCCAATTCCATGCTGTTTTGGTTACTATAGCTGTATTGTGTAGCTTGAAGTATGATAAAGTGATACCTACAGATTTGTTCTTTTTGTCTAAGGTTGCCTTGGGTATTGAGAGTCTTTTCTGGTTCCATATGAAGCATAGAATCATTTTTTTCTAGATTTGCAAAAGATAATGTTGGTATTTTAATGGGGATTACATTGAATCTGTAAATCACTTGGAATAGTATAGACATTTTAACAATGTTTATTCTGCTGATCCATGAGCATATGTTTTTCCATTTGTTTATATCCTCTGTGATTTCTTTCCTCTGTGTTTCACAGTTCTCCCTGTAAAGGTCTTTCCTCTCCTTGGTAAATATATTCCTAGGGATTTTATTTTTTTATTTATTTTTATTGCTATTGGTGAAGGGTATTGAGCCTTTGATTTGATTCTCAGCTTGACAGTTGTTGGTGTATAGGAATGCTACTGATTTATGTACATTGATTTTGTAACCGGAGACTTAGCTGAATTTGTCTATCAATTCTATGGGTCTCTTGGCAGTATCTTTGGTATTTTCTAGATATAAGATTATACTGTCATCAAAGAGTGATAGTTTGACTTCTTTTTTTTCTATATTTTTTGAATTCTGTACCTTTTTTTTTTCAGTTTTCTGTTTATGTTTATCTTTACATTACACTTAAGCCTGATAAGTCAAGAAAAACACTGTACCCTTATGAACTATTTTTCAAGTTTTCACATCACTTTTTATATTCCTAATTTTCAAGTTTTTTTTTTCTTCCTAAAATTTTGTTGGGGGAAAACTACAAAACATTTACAGTACAATGTTTACAGTCATAATTTGTAGTGAGCTGATTTCACAAAATATATTACCACTCAAGTTGACTTATCTTGTTACATTCAAAAACCTACTCTGTCAAAGTAGTCCAGAGAGTACATACATAGTGCTCCAACTGTATCTACGTACAACCAAAACTCCATTTTAAGTGTACAATTAAATGATTTTCAGTGAATTTACCGAGGTGTACAGTTAATGGGCCCCACTTGTACTCACCATCAAATTGGTATTGACTGTTTAACACTAGGGTGCGCAACGGGTGGGAGCGAACACTGGGGGGTGGGGGGTAGACCCAAGGCTGAGCGACAGGGGGGGGTCACTGCGGAGGGGTGGGATATGCTTGAAAATTAGTTGGGGAGCGGAATTAGGGGTCTCAATAGGGGAAAGGAATTCCTCAAAAACTGATTCATGTGATTAACTGTACACCTTGGTAAATTCACTTCGAATCATTTAATTGTACACTTAAAATGGAGTTTTGGTTGTACGTAGATACAGTTGGAGCACTATGTATGTACTCTCTGGACTACTTTGACAGAGTAGGTTTTTGAATGTAA
>CAUYRT010097483.1:0-25089 GCA_963574885.1 Lepilemur ruficaudatus
TTATATACTCTTGGCAAAACAGGAAATGTGTTACGTCATGGGTAGGATGCAGTGCATGCGCAGGACTTGTTTACCACCGGTCTGGCTGGGTGCGGCGCCGGATACAGGCGCCATCTTAGCTTAGGCTAGCGCCCTCCACACCCATCTCTCTATTCACCACTTCTGGAAATCCAATTAGATGTGTTTCAGATCTTTGCCTTCTAGGCTCTATATCTATCTTTCTTTCGTATTTTTCATCTCCTTGACATTTTTGCCCTGAATTTGGGGTCATTTATTTAGATCTTTCAGTTTGTGAATTCTTTATTAAGGTGTGTTTAATTTGCTCTTTAACTTAGCATTGAGTTTTCAATTTTAATAATTAGAATTTTTATTTCCAGGAGTTCTGGTTCTTATTAGAAATCTATTTGGTGTGTTTTGATGCCTTGTTTCCTTTCACATATTTTCAGCTCAGTTTTCAAAATATCAGTAAATATTTTAACCATATTTTTAAAAATTTATATCTGTTACTTCTATTAGCTTAAATTACTATTTCTGTGCATGCTTTCCCTACTGGCTCTTATTCACTGTGGCTTGTTTCTGTGTATGTCTTGTAGTTTTAGCATTGTGAATTGTTAGATGGAGCTTTATCTTTGGGAGTTCTGAGGAGTCTGTGTTTTGATATGCTTTCCTCTAGAAAGCATGTGCTTGCTTCTTTCTAGCAACCTGGATGCAACTAACCTGGCATTACATTATGCTATTATCTTGGCTTGGTATTTCCTATGTCATGAAGATTGTATACATTCAAATCCTAAATTTGTTTCAGGGCATGGCTGTGGTTTCAAAATTTCAGAGGAAATTAACCAACATTGCCTATAAAAAAATCCCATGCCAAGACAGATAATTCTCTCTTCATTCTCCTCCTTTTCTGCTGTCCAGATTTTTCTTCTAGCCCACCATTTCACTAAGGATGTTACCTTTCAAGGTTTCTGATTCCAAATGAGAGTCTCAGGTCCAATGTGGGACCTGGTGGGAGCTTACGACCATGTCTTCTGTCCCCGTAAGACTGCTGAAATTTAGACCATTTTGTAACTGAGCTGGGCAAATCCCTCCAGGATAGCAGTGGCATAAGTGCCACCTTAATCAACTAATTTTCAGCTCCCTCCTTATTTTTGGTCTGTGAGTATTGCACATTTTTGTTTAAAAGCTCAGCTATGCATTTTGAATGTTTTTTATAAAAATATTGCAACCAGTAGTTCTTGGTGTTTTGTTGCAGGATTTTAGGCTTATCTGACATGAGATATTAAATATTCCATGAATTACAATCATAGGTTTTAATTATTCAAATCTAAAAATCTCTCCTGCACAATATTTTTATAGACTTATCATATTGGAATGAGAGGAATTGTGCTCTAGTTTTGACTTTGTTATTTGCTATTTGTGACTTTGAGTAAATCATTTAACATTTCTTAAACTATTTCATTATCTTTAAATTAGAGCACTGAATCAAGTGACCCCTAAGATTTCATGTTCTAATATTCATTGAGTTCATGATGTAAAAATGGTGTTGGTGAAAGTTCATGATGTAATAATTTTCATTATATGGGATGATGACGTATTTATAACACTAACCATACATCTTTCACTATACCTGGTTCAAGCCTCAAATTTTCCTGTCTTTGGCCTGGGTTTTTTTTGTTGTATTTTGTTTTTTAAATTGCAGTTAAAAAAAACATAAAATTTGCCTTCTTAACTATTTTTAAGCACACAGTTCAGTAGTGTTAAGTATATGCACATTGTTGTGCAATGTCCAGTTTTTAAACTTCAAGATTTAGGTTGTTTGTGGCAAAGGACACATCTATTTTATCTCGTTTCTCTTGCCTTGACTCATCTCTTCTTCCTTCTTCCTTTCTTTCCATTGGCTGGAACAATGCATTAAGGGAGAAATGCTACAACCTAAAATCATCTAAAACTCAAAGACTCAATTTCTTTTGTTGTTTTAGGTCTCCATCTTTTTTTTTCTTGAGCCTTTTTGCTGGATTAACTCACAATTTTGGAGATCAATCACATATAGATATGTATTTGACTTTAGCAACATGAACATAAAGAGATTGTTTTTTGATAAAATATTAGAGAATGTAATCATCTTTCTCAAGAGTCTCTTTGATATTGAAGTAATAGTCTTTTGAAATGCCTATGTTATCATCATCTGTGTTATTTTTTCTTTTTGTAGTTTTAATTGGTTTAATTGTGCCAGATGCTCCTTTGCCAAAGGTTTTACTGGTGATACAGTTATCCAATAGCACATATATTAACTTCAGGAATTCATGATATTTTACAAGATTTTCAATTTCACTTTGTAGTGACAGGCATCATAGTGTTGGATGTTGACATCAGCACCTTAAAAAGGATGCCAATGCAGTAAGCAAGGACAAAAGCTATTGCTAAGTACAGGAAGAAATGTTTAAGGATGCCTAATTTTATGAAGCAATGAATTCACTAAAACATATTTTCATGTCATGATTATTTCTGCTTCACTATACATCATAACCATGGTGGTTATGAAAATGAGGAACTCGCCTCTTTTGTTAGTCACACAAGGGTATTCCTTCAACCAGATGATACGTTTTATTTTAACCAAAATTTACTTCTGAATTTGTCTTATCACTTCTATTTAAAGATCAGCTGTGTAAAGATTTACATATTAAATCAATGGACCTCTGGAAAAAAATAAGACAATATTATACAACTGGTCATTCCTGTTGGGGGAAAAAAATCAAACTTCTCTGGTAGTCACCGGGAAAAAAAAGTAAGCTTGATTAAAATCTCCATTTGCCATCTTGATTTTAGAGCAAACGTAAGAGTTTAAGTAAAACATATATACATATATATTTCATCAATTCCAAGAAGCAGAGTTTTCTAGATTTTAAGATTTCCAAAAGCAGGATGTATATATTACAATTATAACCAGCAGTGGTTTTTCTTTTTTTTAGCTGTACATAAAATGTCTTATAATTCATGGTGTTTTAAGTTAGAATCTACTCTAAAATTCTAATCTAATAATGTACTACCAACTATTAGCCAAAATATTATTAATAAACTGAAGTAATTGCTGTGCAGAATGCAACTTTCAAGAGGATGCATTCCATTGATAACAACAGTAACAGCAATGCATATATTCCTTACTTAAGTCCAAGCACTGTTTTAGGAGTTTGACTTAATTATTTTATTTCCTACAATTACCCTTTTTAAGTAGGTTACTATTATCAGCCTGATTGTTATGGTCATGTGAGGACACTGAGAGACCAAGAAGTGACTTGGCCAACATCTTCCACATAGATGAGTTAGATGTTTCTCTTAAAGTTTTTACCTTCCGGTAAGCAAACAAGTGATATTCTAGAGGATGCATTTTATGAAAACATACTACTAATTGTTAATATCTGCCAAAGAACTGAGATCTATTTGCACAGCAAATAGCCATATATATATAGTTTTCCTAATTAAGATCCTGCAGCAGGCAGAATAACTATCTCTTCCAAAGGCTTCATCTCCTAATACTTGGAACCTGTGAATATGCTACCTTATGTGGCAAAGGGACTTTGCTGCTGTGGATCTCGAAAAGAGATTATCCTGGATAATCCAGGTGAGCCCTTAAAATCAAAGAATCTTTCCCAGCTGTAATCGGTGTGAGACCTACCTGACTACGGAAGGGTTATCAAAATGCAAGATCACTGGCTTTGAAGATAAAGAAGGAAAACTGTCCAAAGCCAAGCAATGTAGACAGAAGCTGGAAAGGGCAAGGAAATAATTCTAGAGTTAGTCTCCAGAAAGGAATGCAGCCCTACTGACACCTTGATGTGTCACTGACACCTAAGACTTGTTCAGGACTTCTGACATACTGAACACTAAGATAAATCACCGTTATCTGTAAGATACATTTGTGCTGGCCGGGCGCGGTGGCTCACGCCTGTAATCCTAGCACTCTGGGAGGCCGAGGCAGGTGAATCGCTCAAGGTCAGGAGTTCGAAACCAGCCTGAGCAAGAGTGAGACCTCGTCTCTACTATAAATAGAAAGAAATTAATTGGCCAACTAAGAATATATAGAAAAAATTAGCCGGGCATGGTGGCTCATGCCTAGTCCCAGCTACTTGGGAGGCTGAGGCAGAAGGATTGCTTGAGCCCAGGAGTTTGAGGTTGCTGTGAGCTAGGCTGATGCCACGGCACTCATTCTAGCCCGGGCAACAGAGTGAGACTCTATCTCAAAAAAAAAAAAGATACATTTGTGCTCTCTTAAGCCACCAAGTTTGTGGTAATTGGTTATAGCAGCAATATTGAATATAAGCCCATTCAGGCTAACCTGAATCAATGAAATATTGGTTTCATTTTAACAAAAACATTTTAACCTGTGCAGGGACCATTTCTGAATTAATGTTTAATGTCTGGAAAAGTGCCAGATAGGCAGTATCTCTTTTCTAAACTCGTGAGCGGAATGCTGCCCTGAAGATGCTTACGCAGTGTGGATGGCTTGCTTAGTTTCCCTTAATGTGTTATACAGACCACTAGTAACTTCAGGAGGTACGAACACCATTTTACCCGTATTTTTACGTTTACCGTGTATGTATGGCAAGTATTGCTGGCTTTGTACTTAAAGGAAGTCATTTATGATTTACTATGAAGTGTATGTATGACCCACGAAAACGCACAATTTCACTCGGCCTCGCGTGGGTGTCCTGGGGGCTGCACTCCAGGAAGGCACCGTTCACTTCCTCAAGCAGGGGGGGGGCCTGCAACACGATGGAAGAACCGAGCACCCCATTTAAGCGAGAAGGCCAAGAGCGCCAGGCCTCACACCCTTTACCAGCCGTAAAAACACCGACGCACGTCCACACCCGCCCATCTCTTCGTCTCTCCTAGCAGCAAGACACGCGCCAGCCCAGCGAGCGATATCAAACCTCGCGACACTTGCAACTATCGCGGGCCTTTCCGTTCCAGAGCTCCGTGGGAAGAGACCGCAGGAAGATTGCTCCGCCCACGTAAAAGAAAGATTTCTGTTCTCGCGAGATCCTAGTGACATTTAGGCAGCCTGCTCTCGCGAGATTTTCCAAGCGAGGGGTGTCAAGTTGTGCCGGGCGGTAGACCGAGGCCAGAGACGAGAGGGAGATGTAGGGGTGTTGGTACCCGCGTTTTGTCCTCACCCGGCGGCGAAGCACGAGACGCCGTGCCAGCCTCACACAGCGTCCCCCGGCTCTGCTGCTGCTCCGCCGCCGCCCTTCGATTCTCCCGGGGTCTTCTCAGGCCCTACCTTTGCTGCCCCCTCCCCCGTCCCGCGGCTCGGGGCCCTGGGGAGCGAGGTACGGAGGCCGGCGGGGAGCGGTGTTGGCTGCGATCGGCCCGCCGGCCTCCTCCTCGCTGTCCGCCGCCGCCCTCCGGGCGTTGAACGCCCCCGGGCTGCCAGGCCCCTCCCCCTGGGCAGATGGATTCCTCTGCCCCGAAGCCCCGCGCGGAAACCGCCCGCAAAGGTATAAGCCCCGAGCTCGCCGCTCCGCCCGGACGCCTGTCTTCACGGCGTCGCGGGGGACCGCTTCCTGCCCGCGACCTTCGGTTTGGGGTTGTGCCCTGTGGCTCCTCTGAGCGACAGCTGCAGGTTGTGAACCTCCTGGGGTTGCGGACCTGGACTCTGGAGTCGGACAGCCCTTGGATCCAGTGCTAGCTCTGACAGTTACTTGCTGAGCACCTCTGGGCAGTTTCCTCGCCTGTAAAGTTGGGTTACTTGCTGGTTCTTGTGATAATTAAATGAGATGGGGTGTGCAAAGCATTTATGTGACCCGGCGTCTTGCCCAAAGTAGGCACGCAGTAAATTTAGATATTTTAATTCTTTAATCTTTATATGCCTTTGTTGTTAGTGAATGGTACACGTTTGTTGTTAAGTATATGAATGAAGGTGGAGATATTTAGTTCAGTTTACTTTTATTGAACTGTATGATGTATTGAGTCAGGGCCTTATATTCCACCTTTAATGGGTCACCAAGAGAGGGTTGAAAGAAGGTGTCGTTATCTGCCACAGTCATCTGGGGTGTATTCTCACCCCCAAGTTCATGGCTTCCATGAATGATAGTGATATAACAAAAGCTAACAGGTATTGAGTGATTGTTCTGTGCCCAGCAGTATGCTGGTTATTTATCTACTTGCTTTCCTTTGAGGAATACATCCATTTCATTAAACAGATCAGGAATTCAGGGCTAAAGCTGAGAGAGAGTAAGTAGCAAGCCAGAATTCTGAGGGCTAGGAATTGATGATGCTTTAATTCAGGGACCACACATATTATATAAATAGGTATAGTAGCCTGACAGGTAAGAATAAATGCTGAGTGGTGATTATGGTGACTGGGATGCTCATTCCTCAGTTAAATTTACTGAAAGAGTATTGGTGGAAGGAATAGAAAGCTCAAGGCCCTGAGGTGAGAGCATGCTTGCCATGGTTGAGTAATAGCAAGGAGGCCAGATTGGAATGAAAGGAAAAGAGGGACCAGATCATGAGGAGCCTTACCTCCATTCTCCTGTTAAATCCAACAGGGAATCCTCCCAATTTAAGCAATTTGTTCTGGAGTTTGGATACTGAGAGATTCCATTCCTAACTCAAACTTAACTGAATCCATTTAGTTCTAGAAATTATCCAAACTCAGGAACCCAAACGGTTCCCATAAATTGTGTAATGCCCTTAAGTCTTTTTGCACATGTTGTACCACCTGAGATACTCTTCTTAGACCCCCTTCCCTTTTAAATTATGTTTTCCAGTGCTTCTTATAGCACTCTTTTCTCCTCTTCCAACATACTTTTTATAATTACATATGTTTGTGTACCTTCTAGGTTCTTTCTTACTAGATACCAAGGATCTGTGAAATGAAGAATCTGTTTTCATTAATAAATTCAGCACATATTTATTAAGTGTCTGCTGTATGTTGGTCCTGGGGATAAAATTTTGAATAACACAGTCTTTCTTTGAAAGGAAATTACTCTCTAGTGGAAGAGAAAGATAAAAACAAGTAGACATGGTAATGAAACATTATAATAAATGCTACCTATTTTAAATAAGGTGGACTGGGAGCAGAGAGACTGGTTAGGAATAATTTAGTTAAAAGCTGATGGTGGCATGCTTTAGGGCAGAGGTCAGCAAACTATTGCCTGTGGGCCAAATTTAGCCTGACACTTCTTTTTGTAAATAAAGTTTTATTGGAACACAGCCACGCACATTTGTTTATATATTGTCTGTTTGCTTTTGCGTTACAAAGGCTAGAGAATGTATGGCCTGCAAAATCTGAAATAACAAATAGCTAATGTCTGAGTCTTTACAGAAAAAGTTCGCCAGCTTTTGCTTTAGAGAGATGGTGACGTGGAGGAAAGATAAATATTTTTGAAGTAGAACCAGGATATTCTGATGGACTGGATGAAAGGAGTAATATAAAAAGAGAATTGGGAGCTGTTGGATGGTTTTCTGCCTTGAAAAGTTGGTTAGATTATGATGCCAATTAATGAGTTACAGGAAGACTATTTACTATCATTTTTGACATTGATTTTCTTTATTTTATACCCATTGTGTGGTACAATACTTGGTGAATAATTTGTGCTTATATCATGTATATAGAATAATGAATAAATTAATGAATTAAGTCTTAAAAAATGGGAAGACAATTTGTTGGGTAGACAGACAAATCATGTGAAACAGAAATAATTGCTGTGGGGGTCGGGCGTGGTGGCTCTCGCCTGTAATCCTAGCACTCTGGGAGGCTGAAACAGGAGGATCACTTGAGGTCAGGAGTTCAAGACCAGCCTGAACAAAAGCGAGATCCCATCTCTACTAAAAATAGAAAAAATTAGCCAGGCATGGTGGCGTGAGCCACCCAGCTACTTGAGAGGTTGAGGCAGGAGGATGGCTTGAGTCAAGGAGTTTGAGGTTGCTGTGAGGAAGGCTGACACCACAGCACTCTAACCGACAGAGCAAGACTCTGCCTCAAAAAGAAAAAAAAAAAGAACCGTATTAACAATTCTCAGTTTGTATCCGAAGATTAGAGTGGGAGAACAAATTTTTCCCTTTGTACTCATGATTGTTATTGTAAAACAACCTCACCAAGGTTAGTACGAATAATGGCTTTACTTTTTAGGAACAACTGATGGGGAATATAATGAGCTTAAGACAGTATAAACATGTCATGTTATAATCATGAATGTTATAAAAATCTAAGTTGAGGTCATCAGGAAGACCCTAGGGAACTAACAGTGGTCATCTGATCTCAATGAGAAATGTGTAAGAAAAATAATTCCTAGTATTCTGACAGTTGTAGCCATTTAATTCTTGGATTCTTGCCATACAAAATTCCATTTGTAAAAATTATTTTTGCTTAGTTTTCTCTATTTGATACCTTTTAATTGTACCAATAGTATGCTCTGTAAAGACCCCCATTCATAGTGCTATATTTTCTGAATAGAAAATAAAATAGGTGGCTATATGGTTAAGTACAGAATAAGTTCATATAGGCCAGACTCTTCAAAGAATAACAGAATCTTAGCAGAAAGAAATCTTAGAATTCATCTCTTAAAATCTCAACTGTTTAAAACCTAGGAGGGAAAAAGCTATGACAAAGCTGTGATATCACTCTGTAGTTGAACTGGACATTCCCTTGGTTAGATGTATACAAGCTAAAGCAATGGTTCTAGTCCCAGCAGTGTTGATAGTGAGAAGCAGCAGCTGTCTCCAGAGCAAGGAGATGGAATAACTATGAAAAAGCAGGCTGACAAACCACTAAAGCTTTGCTGTGCAGAAGATTTTAACTTACTCATTACCAAGTCCTAGTCACTATTACTCTACCATCCTATTCACTATTACTGTGCCATATCATAAATTATCTCTCTCTATATATACATATGTGTGTGTGTTGTGTAAAATGTTCATAAGTCAGGAAGAATATTTAAATCAGTGGTCTTAACCCTGGCTACGTATCCGTCATCTTTTGAATTCAACAATAACAACCAAACAAAATAATACAACCAGATTCCCATGACCCCTCACCGAATCAGAATCACCAGGGGTAGTGTCCAAGCATGTATATTTTTTTAAAATTTTAGTGGAAATTATGACACATAGCCAGGGTAAGAACCACTGGAAATAAATTATGTTCCCTTTATGCCGTTTGTTATAGGAGAATATCTGATTATATATTTTAGAGTAATATCTATATGTGTTATAATTTACCTTGTCTCAGTTATTTGGAAAAGGTATTTATGTGAAGTACATTATTTTTTCTCATAGTAGTGGATAAGTGAGCTAGATTTAGAAACTTTATTTTCTTCTTTATTATTGCAGACAGGTGGCATCCAGGAGAGCGATGTCTTGCCCCTTCTCCAGATAATGAAAAACTTTGTGAAGCAAGCATAAAATCTATCATCGTGGATGAAAATGGCAACTCATTTGCAATTGTTTTATATTCAGATTTGCAAGAAAGGAAAATACCTCTTATAAGACTTCAAGAAGTAAAGTCTGTTAAAGATTGCTCCAGGAATTTTATATTTGATGATGAAGATTTGGAAAAGCCTTATTTCCCAGACCGAAAATTTTCGTCATCTGCTGTTGCTTTTAAATTATCTGAAGATGGAGACTCTATTCCTTATACCATCAATAGGTATTTGAGGGACTACCAAAGGGAAGGAGCCCAGTTTCTTTATGGACACTACATCCAAGGAAGAGGGTGTATTCTTGGTGATGACATGGGACTTGGAAAAACAGTACAGGTATTTATTTTAATTACTTTATAATTAAAATTCAGTGAAGTAATTTTATTATGTACATGAATGGATATCATACGCAAATCTCTATTTGTACTACCGTTATAATAGCTATTTTGTGTGTGTGTGTGTGTGTATTTTGTGTTTGTATCACCAACCAATAGTAAAGTCCTTAAAGTTGAAGACAATATCTCAGTTATTTTATCCTTAATACTTATTTAGTACCTATATATATTATTATTATTATTTAAAAATAATGTTTTGGTATGACTTGGTTTGATTTTGCCTTTAGTAATACTACAAGGTGTCTCAAAAGTCACCATACAAAGGGAAAGTGGGAAACTGTAGCTAAATGTATATTTATTTACAAAATATTCATTACGAAATCTTACAAAATTTTTCCTTTGTATGGAGACTTTTGGGATACCCTGTAGTACTAAGATATCAATATATTTGAAGTAGTTTAACTGAATAATACTTTATGGAAGGGAAGTATTACAACATTTGGTATACTACGTAGCATGGTTAAATTGATTTCCTGCAGGCCTTTTCTACATATTGTTTGGGATTTATCATATTAGAAGTTTCTTTTTTTCTTTTCTTTTTTTTTTTTTTTTGAGACAGAGTCTCACTCTGTTTCTGTTGCCGGGCTAGAGTGAGTGCTGTGGCGTCAGCCTAGCTCACAGCAACCTCAAACTCCTGGGCTCCGGCAATCCTTCTGCCTCAGCCTCCCGAATAGCTGGGACTACAGGCATGTGCCACCATGCCCGGCTCATTGTATATATATCTTTAGTTGGCCGATTAATTTCTTTCTATTTATAGTAGAGACGGGGGTCTCACTCTTGCTCAGGCTGGTTTCGAACTCCTGACCTTGAGCGATCTGCCCGCCTTGGCCTCCCAGAGTGCTAGGATTACAGGCGTGAGCCACTGCGCCCATCCATTAGAAGTTTCTTAATGTGGAATCCCTGGGCCACTAAGAGTTCTATTTATGGACTTTAAAGAGGCCTCCTAATTCCCTAAAATGTGTGCCAGAATTGGTACATGTATATCGATCTGTGTTAGTTATCTGTTGTTCTGTAACAAATTATGCCAAAATTAGCAGCTTAAAACAATACATGTTTATCATCTCACAGTTTCTGTGGGTCAGGAATCCAGGCTCTAGTTAGCTGGGTCCTCTGGCTCTGCCTCTCACAAGGCTGCAGTCATTTCAAGATTGCACTGGGGAGGATTCACTTCCTAGCTCATGTGGTTGTTGGCATGATTCCGTTCCTGGAGGGTTCTTGGACTGAGGCCTCAGTTTCTTGTGAGTTATGGGCCGGAGGCCTCCTTTGCTTCCTTGCCACTTGGACCTCTTCATAGAGCATCTCACACATGGTAGCTTGTTCATCAAGGAAAGCAAGTATGAGGGCAACAGAGTGCTGGTAAGATGGAAGTCATGGTCTTTTGTAAAATAATTGCAGAAGAGACATCTCTTCACTTTTGCAATTTTCTGTTCATTAGAAGCAAGTTCCTAGGTCCAGCCAGAACTCAAAGGGAGGAGATTAAACAAGTTTGTGAATACCAAGAGGTGGGAATTTTGGGGGACCCTGTCAAAAGCTGCCTACCACAGGGTCCTTAGCGTTCCTTAGCTTTCCTTAGATTTTCCTTAGAGGTTTGTGATCCGAAAAGATTAGAGTTTGAATCTAGATTTTATAGTAAATAGCTACTTTGGATTTTCAGGAGTGTTCACCGGATTTGTGATTAAGTCATTCTGTGTTTCCTTCCTTATAATTGAATTTAGTTACTCTTCATGTTACCTCCATTGGTTAGTGGAACTCAAAGGGAAGTGAAAAACTAAGTTTAATGTTTGAAAATAGCCAAATAATGTGCTATGTATAAAGATCTGGTGTGAAAAGCTAGGCTAAAATGAAGTCCTTTCATAATCATAGTACCATTAGCTGTACATATTACTTTAAGCCTAGCCAATGCAGGTAGTCTAGGCGTGCGTTTTGGAGGCGCTGAATAGTTGTTTGTGGAATAAATGAATTTGCTTTCTCAGGAGAATAGGTGGCAAGAATAAAGAAAGGAGTTATCAGGAAAGATACACAGATGAGTACCGGAGGACAATAAATAAGTAAATTAAAGCCCTGCTGTGACTATTTCCACATATTTACTGCTTTTGCCTATGCAAGAGTATTCATTCCCACAACTCTTTGACTCTTTGATTAGCCTGTTCATCTTCAAAATCAGAAACGTGAGAGTGTTACAAAAGGTGACCTGCAGTTTGGAAACCACTGTGCTGTAACCTAAATACAATTCAAATTCTTGTGCATGTTTTATTCTCACATTCGAAGCTTAGCTTTCATTTCTGAAGCCCATGCTACAAAGAAATTTCCTTTATTTTACAAACAAGATTATTTTAAAAGTAGCTGATTACACTGCAGGATTTTATATTACCTGACATGCTGAAATCATTGGAAGACCTGGAGATGTTGTGTCATATGTGCTGAATGTGCAATGAAAGGCTTTGAGGGATCATCTTCTGAAGACTAGGAAATGGTTTCTGTACTAATTTTGACACTGAGCTGATTTGTTGGATCCTTAGGGGACCTAGTTCTCTGGTTATTGTTCTTGCAACTCAGAGAATAATTTCTACCATAAACAGTTGGCTTGGAAGATCCATTTAAGATAGAATTTCTATAGATACGATGACTAAGCCGGTTGAAGAATGTGAACAATAATCGTGAGTTCACTGGAACTTCAAAATGCAGTGTAATTAGTTGATGGTGAAAATGGGCCATTGGCATTTACTATTTGAGCTACAGTTTTATCTTCTTTTCTTAACATTTTTCTTTTTCTTGAATTCATCTCTTAAGTTTTCCCCTTTTTACATTCTGACTTGACCATAATATGAAATTGAACTCTTTTTTTGAAGCTTGTTTTATTAATATATACCAAATAGTTTTCTTCCCTCGTTTCAAATTTAAAAGTGGATGAATTTAGTATTTTATATTCTACAAGGGACAAGGATTGAAAAATGTTCATTTGATCTAGTGACGTAGAAATCATTGGTATCTTGAGCAAGAGCCATTTTGCTGGAGTTTTGGGGACATAAGCCAGAATGGAGACGGCAAAGACACTGACGTGGAAAGTATATTTACCTCTTTGAGATATGTGGCTTTGAAAGGGAACAAAAGTGACCTAGTAGTAGCTGAAGAGGGATGAGATTTTGAGGGAGTTTCTCTTGTTTGTTTTGTATTGTTTGGGGATAGGAGAGACTTGAGTATTTTTAAAGTGAATTGGAAAGATCTGGTTAAGATGGAACAGTTGAATATGCAACATACATAAATATATGCACACAATAAATATATATACTTCATTTATGCATGTCTGTAAACACATAAACATAAATAAGCAAAAAATGGAGTCACAAAACTATTGTCTTGCAAAAGTAATTTTTCTTTCTTTTTTTTTTAGTCAATGGTTATAAACTGATTTTCCCCCAACATCTTATGAAACTTTTCAAAACATATAGAAGAATTAAAAGAATTATACACTGAAAACCCATATGTCTACCACTTAGCTTTTGTTAGTATTTCATTATACATGGTTTTATTGTATCTATTCATCCATCAGTCCATCTTTTATTGCATTTTAAAGTAGCAGACATTAGTATATTTTATTCCCAAACACTTGAGTATGCATATACATTATCTAGAATTCAGTATTTATTTAAATTTTTTTCTTATTTTTAGGTAAATTTTACAGTGAATGCACAAATCTTAAGAGTACCCACCATTTCATGAGCTTTGACAAATGGCTCATCTCTGTTTAAGCCAAATTATTATCACCCTGGAAAATTTATTTGTATCACTTTCTAGTTCTACCGTCATCCCCAAGAACTTATGTTCTGGTTTTTTATATTATAGATTAGTTTTGCCTTTTCATGTAACTGGGATCATACAGTTGCACTCTGGTGTAAGGCTTCTTTAACTTAGCGTAATGTTTTTGAGATTTGTCCATGTTGTTGAGTGCATAAGTAGTTTGTTCCTTTTTTGTCACTGAGTAGTATTCCGTTATATACATGCTACATTTTGTTTATCCATCCTCTTGCTCATGATCTCCTCAGCTGTTTCAAGTTTTTGGCTATTATGAAAAAGGTGTTATAAACTTTCTTGAATAAACCTTCTGTTATTCATTTCTCTTGGGTAAATAATTAGGAATGGAATTACTTGGTATTATGGCTGTTGTATGTTTAGTTTTGTAAGAAATTGGCAAACATTTTTCCAAAGCATTTGTACCATTCTGCATTCCTACCAACAATAGATGAGTTATAGGTACTCCACATCTTTGCCAAATTTTTTGTCAGTCTTGTTAATCTTAACAGTTCTGTTTGTTGTGTGTCTATATTTGTATGTTCTTTGTATATTCTATTAAGGTACAATTGACATACAATAAACTGCATAAATTTACAGTGTATAATTTGGTAAGTTTTTGTATATATACACCTAAGAAAAGATCACCACAATATCACAACCAAGATAATGAACATATCTATCACTCCCAAATTTCCTCATGTTCACTTGTGCCCATGGTGGGTTCAACACCAGGAATGTTTTACCTGTAGTGGAACTAAGAAAGACACTTGGGAGGGAATATGAGTATAAAATCCAAGATTTTTATGAAAATGGCCCAATATTTTACAGAATTCTCACCCTAATTCAGCAGGTAATTTGAAAATTAATCCCTTCTGTACATTTACATCATATATAATTAACTAATATAACTGCAATAAACAATTTCAACTGAAGTATACAGGTTTGGGAACCTGACCTTTGGTAATCTGACAACTCATTGATAGGGAGTGAGGTCAGTGGGTACTTACTATGGAACAATGGTTCTTAAAAGTGTGATCTCTGGACCTTAATAAATAAAGAAACTGAGGCACAGGAGCACTAAATAACTTCCCTGTACTTGGGTAATATACAGGAAGTAACCATTTTCATTCCCATTCTAGATCTCTTTTCCCCCCTTTATCATTTGCTGCCTCCATCTTGTGACTTACTGAATACAGTTAATTAAAAGCCTTTTACTCAGCTTTTAATTAAGTATTACTTCATTCAGTGAGTTGGCATTTGTTAAGCACCTTCTTTTATTTATTTATTTATTTATTTTTTAATTGTAATTTACATATCATGTCTTTACTCCATTTTAAGTGTACAATTAAATGGTTATTAGTAAATTTACCAAGTTGTACAGCTATTCACATAAATCAGTTTTAGAGGATTTCCCACCCCCCCTTGAGACCCCTAATACCCATCCCCAAATACACTTCAAGCGTGCCCCTCCCCTTTACAGTGCTCACCACATCCCCCGGATGTGGGTCCACTCCCCACCCCTAAAATCCCCAGTGAACATCACCACCATTTAAGCACCATAGTGTCAATCAGTCAATACCAATTTGATGGCGAGTACAAATGAGGCCCGTTCTTTGGGTCTTGTGTCACCTCACTTTGAATAATGGTATTAAGCACCTTCTTTGGGCCAGGCACTGTGATTGTCACCAAAGAGCCTAATATAAATGCATGCGATGGCTACCCTTAGAGAGTTTACAAAAGGATGATAAAAAGAAAGGTAGCCAAGGGGTCATCATCGAGTCTGATCAGTGGACTGTGGGAGAGCCTGCCTGCAGGGGGAGGTTGGTATTTCCATCATTTGCTTTTGAAAACCCACCAAACTTTAGGAGTAACTTGAGTGATATCAATTAGGACATTAAGGATTTTTATTTTATTTTGTTTTTTACTGAAGGCATAGCTCTAGTATTATATTTGAAGGATTTATCATAATAGAGAAGAGCTCAAATTCATTGAATCAAAATTATTTTTTAATCTCAAATTGCCGGTTAGCTTTCATAGGCACAAAGTCTTAAGGACTACTATTCAGCAGGTACGATGATGTGTCTTGCCATATTTTATTTCCTTATCTTCTATGTGAAGATAATATTAATAGTTCTTGGGCAGCAGATATAGAATTTTGCAAACTATGGACTTTTTTGAATTTTTGTTTGTGTATTATTAGATATTACATTATCAAAATTGCCACTACTGAACGCAGTTTTAAATTTTTAAAAAAATATATGCAGTAAACCTCAATCATGAGAGAAATCATGTGATTGCTGATAATTAGAACTTTCTTAGGTTATTGTCAATACCATTTTTTAGACGATATGATCTTTAGTAGATTCAAAGCTATGCTAAAATTTAGAAGTTCTTTGGATCACAAGTCGTGTTTGTTCACTCAGGAACATAGTAATAAAGAGAAGAATAATATTGTCTTTATTTTCATTCATGGGGACAATGACATAATATCCAGTGTAAAAGGTTAATTATTCCCCTGGGCCCCACGCCCTTTAAAACAGAAACAGCAATGTCCTAGCGTTTTACAGGTAAAATTCTATTTCTTGTTTTGGCATACAGTTCAGATTTTTGGAGTAGAGCTTTGTAAAGATAAGTGAGCCAGGCTCTCTTTCAAAACTGCACTTTGTTGTTGTTTTTGGAGTCTTTTTGCTCTGAGCAAATAAAAATCGTAGTTTTTGAAATGTGATTCTAAAGCGCTCTCCCTATACCTTTTTATCTCCCAGGGAGTTGAAAAATAAGGAATGTAAGCATTTTTCCCTTTTTGTCCTGTAAGAAATAGATAATTTTTGCTGTGCCTTCTTCTCTTCTGGTCTAAGGGAAGGTTTGTTGTACTGTTTCCCAGCCTCAGAGTTACTCCGTATGTCGTGAGCTGACTGTGTGTGAGGAAAGATGGCCTGTAAAAACGTTTGCCTGACGGAGTTTAGAAAGGAATTCCTGTAAAAACAGGAAGCTTTCCCAGAGTGGTATTTCATTTCTGAAATGCAGTTTTTTGGCCTTTTACTATTCTAGAGGTGGCTGATTTAAATATTTATTTTCGTTCTTTTCATCTGTAAAGAATTTTAGAACTATTACACAGTAAAACTTTTTTTTTTATTTTTTTTTTGAGACAGAGTCTCCCGCTGTTGCCCAGGCTAGAGTGAGTGCCCTGGCGTCAGCCTAGCTCACAGCAACCTCAAACTCCTGGGCTCAAGCGATCCTCCTGCCTCAGCCTCCTGAGTAGCTGGGACTACAGGCATGCGCCACCATGCCCGGCTAATTTTTTACATGTATTTTTAGTTGGCCCATTAATTTCTTTCTATTTATAGTAGAGACAGGGTCTTGCTCTTGCTAATAAAACATTTTTTTACTGCAGATTAGTTTGGTAAACCTTCATTGTAAGTTTGTCATCCATCTTTTGTGAATTAAGATTTTGATAGACCTCTACTCTGGCAGCATAATGTGATAGGATGGCTGGGTCTCCTCCCAAAATATGTATTCCCTTTGCCTTCTCAGAGTTGGGGCCAGACGGCAGAGACGACATTTCCTGGATCTCCTTGCATGTCAGTGGGGCTTGTGGCAGGATTTGGCCAACAGAAAAAAGATAGAAGTGATGCGTGCCATTTACAGCCGTGGTCCATAAAATCCACCTGTGCTGTTCTTCACAGTCTCCCTTTCCCTGTCTGCCTTTTGGATATTGACAGATTATTTTTACTGAATGTATTAGTGGATTTTAAGTTGTGTTGGGCAAAAAGTATTGTTCTGCGGTTATAGTTTTATTATCCCTATTTGCCAGGCTCTGTGATAGATACTTTCCTTAAACATCCATGTTAATTAGGCATTATTGCCTCCATTTTATTGATGAAAATATTGAGATTTATAGAGAGATTATGTAAATTGCCCAAGATCACGTAGCTAGTAGAAAGCTGGTTGATCAAACTCCGAAGTCTTTGCTATTATATAACTCCTGCAAATTTTATGAATATTTTAATGAATATTTTAAGATCAGGACAAGTTTTGATGCTCTTATAAATCATTATTTTATAATCTTTTAGACAACATAGTTTGCCCAAAGTCTACTTTGTTTATTGTATTATACAAGATTGTCTACAAGGAACAAAACCTCTTAAAGGAACGATGCTACAAAAATAGCTACTGTTTACTGAATCATTGATATTTACTAGCTTGACACTTTATATACATGTTTTACTTTTTTCAAGAACAGAAATAATTTTGATTACACCATAATACACAAACCCATTCTTATAAAATGTAAGCTATAGTTTTTTATTGAAGTCCACACAAAATAAATTAAGCATTTTAAAGTGTTTAATTCAGGGCATTTAGTGTATTCACAATGTTATATAAACCCCCATCTCTCTTCTAGTTTTAAAACTTTTTCATCAAACCAGGAGACCCCCTTATATCCATTAAATAACCACTCTTCATTTCTCCTCTGCCCTTATACCCTCGCAACCACTAATTTGCATTCTGTTTCTACAGATTTGCTGATTCTGAATATTTCATATAAAAGGAATCATATAATATTTGACCTTTTGTGTCTGGTTTCATTCACTCATTGTAATGTTTTTGGGACCCATCCAAGTTTTACCATGTATTAGTAGTAGGCTGAGTAATATTCCATTGTATGTATACAAGGGCTGTCCAGAAAGTATCCAGTCATATAATATGAAAATTACATATTTACAATGGCTGGATACTTTCTGGACAGCCTTCATATAACACAACTTGTTTATCCATTCATCACTTGGTGGACATTTGGGTTTTTACCTTTTGGCTATAAAAAAGCTTCTATAAATATTCGTGTACAAACATTTCTTTTGTATGTATACCTAGGATGGAAATTATTGAGTTATATGGTAATTCTGTGTTTCGTTTTTTGAGGATCTGCCATACCATTTTCCACAATGGCTATACCATTTTACAATTCCTGATTCTTTACATCATTGCCAACACTAGTTATTTTCTGTTTTATTCATTGTAACTATCCTAGTAAGTGTGAAGTGGTATCTCCTTATGGTTTTGGTTTGCATTTCTATAAGGGCCAGTGATGTTGAACATCTTTCCATGGGTTTTTTGCGCATTTGTATATCTTCTTTGGAGAAATGTATATTCAAGTCTTTGAGCTGTTTGTTCTTTTTTATTGTTGAATTGTAGGAATTTTTAATATATTTTGTATAATAAACTTTGGGGGCAAGAGTGACTTTATTACTTTATTTTTAAATGCTAATCTGCCTGACTAACCCTGAGTCCAGGAATACCTCTAGAATGTCTAGTTGGTGTATTACTCTTTATGTAGGAAAACCTGTTCACTGTAAGTTTCACCTTTCCTCCAAAACAACCCTTGATGTTGGTGCACTGTGACACCAGCAGCATTCTTGTTAGCCACCTACACATTCCTTCCAGAGCACATATACTTTTCCCGCCAGATGTAAACCCTGGGACTGGGTGGTAGTGGTGCAGAATCTACCTGTCTGGTGGCCGCCCAAGACCGTGCTTCTGTCCGTAAGTCCCCATGATAAATTATCCTATACTGACAAACTGTATTTGTCTGCCGCATTCTTTGGTTTCTCAGCTTTTTCAGCATTCAGGGGTCACCTTGCACATGCATCCCTTTGATGGAACAGAAACTCTTACCAGATATATGACTTGCAAATATTTTCTCCCGTTCTTTAGGTTTTCTTTTCACTTTCTTGGTACTGTACTTCAATGCACAAAAAATTGTAAGTTTTATGAAGTCCAGTTTATTTTTAATTTTGTTGAATAAGCTTTAATTTTTATGAATGTTCATATAAATAAATAAGACCACTCTTTCTATTGGTTATTCTGCTCCTTGCTTTTTTCATTTAAACATAGCTCTTGGAGATCTTTCTATGTATGTACATAAAGATCTATCACATACGTTTAAATTATCGCATACCATAGAATAGATGTTCCATAATTTATTTAACTATTCTGCTAGGGGAGAAGGGTTTTTGGGTTGTGGCCTATTTTAGGATATGATAAATAGTGAATATCTGTAGGCTAGATTGCTAAAAGGATTTTTCTGTGGGATAAATTCCTAAAGTCAAATTTCTGGGTGAAATGTATTTGTACTTTGAATTTTGATAGAGACTGTCAACTTGCCTTCCAGAAACACTGAACAATGATTAATCTTTTCTATTCCAAAAGAATTAATCTTTTCCATTTTCCCCAATATAGTTTTCTGATCAGTGTTGAATTTTAAGGCAATCAATTTTATCTGTCTTTTCTTTCATGGTTAGCATTTGTAGGGTTCTAAGAAGTCTTTCTACATCCTGAGGTCATGAAGATCTCCTCTCTTCTAGTCACTTTACTGTTTTGACCGTCACATTTAGGTTGATAGCCTCCTGGCATTGATTTATGTGTGTGCTGTGAGGTAGACCTCATTTCATTTTTTTCCATAGATACCTAATTGTCCTAGCAGTTTTTATTGAAAAGACCGTCTTGTTCCACTACCTTGCCTGTGCCACTACCTTTGTTGTAAATAAAGTGTCCATGTATTTATTTATGGGTCTGTTTCTGGTCCTTTTATTCCGCACCATTTTTCAATTTGACTATCCTTATACCCAATTTTGCGTTGATTACTTTCTTTCTATCCCTTGTCTGTTTTTGTCCCTTTGCATTTCTGTGTAAAGTTTTAATCAGTTTGTCAAGTTCCATGAAAAATCTGTTGGGATTTTGATTGGGATTGTGGATTTCAATTGTATTGAACTGTGTTGAATTTATAGTTTAATTTGAGAAGAACTGATAAAATTTTAATAATTCACTAACATAGCATATCACTCCAGTTATTTAGATCTTTAATTTCTGTTAGTGTTGTATATTTTTGTGTGGGGACCTTATGCGTATTTTGTGAAGTTCATTTCTAATTATAATTTTGATGCTATTGTCAGTGGATTTTTTTTTTCATTTAGTTTCCCAGAGGTTTTTTTTTTTTTTTTTTTTGCTGCTACAGTAGTGTATAAAAAAAAATATATATGTATATATATATATTTTTTTTCTGAGACACAGTCTTGCTCTGTCCCCCAGGCTACAGTGCAGTGGCCTGATCATAGTTCACTGTAGCCTTGAATGCATGGGCTCAGGTAATCTTCCTGCCTCAGCCTCCTGAGTAGCTAGGACTACAGATGCACGCCATATAGCTCCTGGCTAATTTTTAAATTTTTTTTCTTTTTTCTTTTTTTTGGCTGTGGCTAGTCTCAAACTCCTGGCCTCAAGCCATCCTTGGCCTCCCAAAGTGCTGGGATTAGAGGTATAACCTACCACACCTGGCCACAAAATTTATTTTTATATATAGACCTCATATCCTTCTACTTTGCTAAATTCTTCACCTGTTACTTCTAGTAGTTGTTTTGTAGATGCCTTAGGATTTTCTGTGTAAATAATCATGTCATCCACAAATAGAGACAGTTTTACTTCTTTAATCTTTAGGAATTTTATTTCTTTTTCTAGTCTTATTTCACTGGCTAGGTAGAACTCCAGTACAATTTGAATAGAAGTAGTGAAAGTGACATCCTTAATTTATTCCTGATCTTAGGGGGAAAGCATTCAGTATTTTAATGTTAACTATGATATTAACTGTAGGCTTTTCATAGTTTCTATTATGATATTCAGGATGTTTCCTCCTAGTCCTAATTTCTGAGATTTTTTTATAGTGAATGTGTATTGAATATATCAAATACTTTTTTTGCATCATTAAAGATGATCATATGGCTTTTCTCTTTTATTCTGTTAATATATTTTATGAATTAATTTGATTTATATTAGTTTTCTTTTATAATTGGGGGATAAACACAATTTGGTCATGATGTATTATTTTTATATATTGCCAGATTCAACTGGCTAAAATTTCAAGAATTTTTGCATTGATGTTTCCTATATATATTGGTCTCTAATTTTCTTGTAATATGTTTATCTGGTTTTGGTATCAGAGTTATGTAGGATTCATAAGATGAATTGAGAAATATTCCCTTCTCTATTTTCTGAGTTTGTGTAAAATTTGTGTTGTTTTATCCGTAAATACTTGGTAGAATTTAGTAGAGGAACTGTTTATTCCTGGAGTTTTTTTAAGGGAAAGTTTTTATTCAATTACTTTAACAGATTATTCAGATTTTTTATTTCTTGCAGTATCAGTTTTGGTAAATTTTATTTTTCAAAGAAGTTATCTACTTCATCTGAGTTGTCAAATTAATTGGCTTAAAGTTGTTCACAATATTCCTTTATTATTCTTTTAATGTTTGTAAAATCTAAGCAATACCCCTATCCATTAATATAGATATTTTTGTGTTCTTTCTATTTTATTCTTGACTAGCGTAACTTGGGATTTATTGATTTTGTTGGTCTTTTCAAACAACTAACTTTTAGCTTTGTTGATTTTCACTGTTGTTTGGTATTTCATTGGTTTGTGTCATTATTTCCCTCTTGTATACTTTGGATGTATTTTGTTCTTCATTTTCTAGCTTATTAAGGTGGAACCTTATGTCATTAATTTCATACATATCTTACTTTGCTCTAAATTTCCCTCTGCACGTTGCTTTATTTGTATCTCACAAATTTTGTTATGTTGTCTTTTCATTTTCATATAGTTTAAAATATTTTCTAATATTCCTTGTGATTTTTTTCTTTGATCCGTGGATTATTTACAACTGTGCGTTTGATTTGCCAGTATTTACCTTTTATTCATTTTAGATGTTTTCCTTGTAAATGGCACATACATTTTATGTGTCTAACAGTAATAATTTGTGTTTTACTTAGAGCATTTAGTCCATATCCATGTAATGTGCTTTCTAATATATTTGGATTTAAGCCTCGTATTTTACTGGTTTCTTTTTATTTGTTCCGTGTAATCTATGTTTATTTTCTTCCTCCTTTTAGATCTAATATAAATTAGTACTTATATTTTATCCTGGACAGCATAAGGACCTCAGAGGATTATAACTGCACTTGTGTTCTTTTTGACTCATATACATTTGTAATAGTTGTTTTTTTGTTATTTATTTATTGATTGATTTATTGAATGATTGAGACAAGGTCTTACTCTGTTGCCTGGGCTAGACTCACTCTAACTTCAAACTCCTGGGCAGTCTCAGCCTCCCAAGTAGGGGGTAGGGGGGCTACAGGTACGTACCACCATGCCCGACTACTTTTTCTATTTTTTTGTAGAGCCAGGGTCTCACTCTTGCTCAGGCTAGTCTGGAACTCCTGGGCTCAAGTGATCCTCCCATCTTGTCCTCCCATAGTGCTAGGATTATAGGCATAAGCCACTGTGCCCAGCCTGTGATAGCTTGTTAATTCTGTTATTTGATCCCAACAAATATTATTATAAATTATTGTTTCATAATGTCAGTATAAATTTATATTTTCTATATATTTACCAGTTTTTGTTGTTCTTAATTTTTTCCCTATATCATGGATCTTCTATTTAGGATCATTTTCCTTGTGCCTGAAAACATTCTTTAGTTATTTTCTTTAGTGTGGCTCTTTTGGTGATAAATTGACTCAGGTTTTGGTTATCTGAAAATCTTTACCCTTCATTTTTTAATATTGTCACTGGGTATAAAAATCTAGTTGCTTTTATTTTCTTTAGGACTTTGGAAATATTCCATTGTATAGTGTCTTCCATTGTTTTTGCTGCTTTTAATATTATTTTTCTGTCTTGAGTTTTTTCTATGAAGCACCTACTCGTGGATTTTGTTTGATTTTGTTTTTGTTTTGTTTCATTTCTTGGCTTGGTGTTAGTAGGTCTTGAATCTATGACTTAAATTTTTAAATCAGTTTTTAACAGTTTTCAGCTTTTATTTCTTCAAATACTGCCTGTAACATTCTTTTTTTTCTATCATTTGGGATTCAGATGATAGGTATCCATACCCATGTTAAAAATACTTTTTTTCTACAGATTTTCTAATTCTCTTATAGTTTTTTCTTTAGGTTTAAATGTTTATGTTATTTATTTTATAAGATAATTATCAATTCTTTTCTCTCATATGGATACTTCATATGCCTTCCCCCCAATCTTTAAAACAACCCTGCCAATATTATTTTTGCCATTTTTACTGGTATTATTTAGAGAAGTTAACTACCTTGCCCAAGTTCACACAGCTGCCAAGGAACCAGAGCTAAAATTTGTTCCAAAGTCTAATTGATTCAATATTTCTTGCTCTCCATTATATGAGGTTTTATTCTTTTTTTAAATCTGTCTTCCTCACTTGATTTTTAGAGAATAACTGTTATTCAAAATGGTATGTATTAATATATTGATGAATAGTCTGTCTTAAAATAACATTCTATCATTCCACCTATATTTATTAGATAGAAGTGCACAAGTTTATGAGCCAAATATTACCCTCCTTAAGGAGTTTATTTTCTACAAGGAAAGAAGAATGTATACAGTTTATTCTAATAGAGGATATGAAGAGATAGTTTCCATGGATAGAAACAAATAAGAAGGTAATGTCCCAAGTGATGGAATTAAGAAAGAATTCATTGAGTAGGTAGAACTTATCATGGAAAAGTTGGTAATGTGAAGATGTGTTTTATTGTATTCAAGGGTAACAAACATTTCTTTGTTATTACCAATAAAGAAAACCAATACTGGTGTTTCATGTTATATCTTTGCCCTTAACAAATCTATTTGTACATACTTTGTCACTAAGTGGGAAGTCATATAAGCAGTGAAATTTTGTACCTCACATTATGCATAGTGATTAAAAAAGTCTTGTTTTTCCAGGTTATTTCATTTCTGGCTGCAGTTTTGCATAAAAAGGGAACTCGTGAGGATATTGAAAACAACATGCCAGAGTTTTTACTAAGAAGTATGAAAAAGGAACCCCCTTCATCAACAGCAAAAAAGGTAAAGTATCTAGAAGTACCCATGAAGCTGGCATTGCAAAAGCGTATAGACATACATATCATACATTATAGTATAAATTTTAAAACAAGAATTTAAAGATATTTTGAAAATATTTGTTTTGTAGGCCTAATTTTTAAAGGATTGCCAATTTTATGCTCAAGTTAAATTTCATTGACTCTCAGAATGGCAAAATATAATTTTAGCTTAGGCTGGTTTTGGGGTTTCAGTCTGTTGGTTGGGTGGATTTACATGATTTACTTTGATTAATTTGTTAAGCTTTTATATATATGTAAAGTTGAAGTCTTCCTTATATTGTTTTTTATTTATGTGCAAATGAAATGGAGATAGTTGTAGATACTGATAACAAAGGTGTGTCACTGATATTTAAAGTTGCTTAACAGACTAATTACATCCCCAAAATATGAAACAAATTATTTTTTAAAATTAAATTAAATTTTAAAATTTATTTCAAAATATTAAGGGCTTACAAATGTCTTGTTATGTGGATGCGCTGTGTAATGCGGAAGTCAGGGCTTATAGTGTGCCCACCACCAGGACAGTGTTCATTGTACCT
>CAUYRT010097484.1:0-16435 GCA_963574885.1 Lepilemur ruficaudatus
ATATATCACTAAGAAAGGAAAATCACAACTTGTAAAACTGTAGCATGACACAGATTGTGAGACAAGATGCATTCAGAGTTTAGCGATGTTAATATGTGCATCTTAGAATTAATAAAATCCTATAGTTGATGGCATACTGAAAAAAAAAAAATAGAAAGCCTGATGAAACATTAAACATGACCTTCCCAAATGCTGTCACTCTTAGATGATCTATGTCATTGAGTAGGACTGTTAACCAAAAACTCTTATTGTGTAGCTTTCTGGGGGTAAATTTAAGTTTTGTGAATTAATGATGTTCTCTAATAAGAATCAATTGCTTTCCCTTGGTCCACTTTAAATTTCCGGAAATTTTCATTATGTTGAGTACTCTCTTGTTCTCAGAATCTAGAGTAGCTTGAAGGTTATAATTTTGGACTCCCTATATCTTCCCTTATCTCACTTTGCTAAATCTTATCTCTCCCTTTCCTGACAGCAAGACCCGGCTGTGCAGTTGAGGAGGCTTCCCTTCCTGCAGATGTTTACTGCTTCCCCAGACCTTCTCGGGAGTGCTTTTTCTTTTGAAATACCATCTATTGTTAGTTGTGTGACACTTCCTGTCCATGGAGCTGTTGTTTAAATGAGGCATTCCTGAAAATGCCCTTATCCCAACGCGCTTTTCTCACTTTCGGAATGGAGGAACTCAGAGCTTCGAAGAGACCATTTTACATCCTGTCAGAAGATGGACCGTTTCAAGTTCTGTCAGAAAACCACGTCAGCTTCTGACAAAATTCTGTTGTGGTTGTAATTGCTCTGTAATAAAGCTTGTCAATCTCTGTGGTTACCAAAAGGTGCTATGACTGACAGGGAGACTTGACCAGATACTGGCGAGGTGCGCCAGTTCCTTTAAGTGTGTGCAAAGGATGCATTTAATGTCCCCTTAGAGCAGGGAGCACCGCAGCCACCCTCCAGTCCCCGCGAAGGCTCCCAGGTGGATGCCACCGTCTGGTTGGGGTAAGGACCTCATCAGTTCTTCGTGAAGCCCTCCTTGGCATTCTGGGTGGTCGTATCCCCCAACCCCTCCCTGCTTTTCTGGAGACCAGCTCTGAGCTTGCCTGGTGAGTGGGTTCAAGAAGCACAGAACCCCACACTGCTGCGTTCCGCCAGCGCCCCTGTGGTCTCCACACGCTCCCACCTTCCCCGGGGACGCAGGCCTCCTGGGTCCATCGCTGGGTCACCCCTGAGGAGGGCTAGATAGTCTGGGAGAGTTGACTCTTTAGGGATGATTTTTCTTTATTTTTAAAACATTTCTTGCATCTGAGACAGAAAATACGGCAAATATCCACCCTCCCCACTGCGACAAGTGCTTAAATTTGAAAGGTAAGAAGAAGACAATGGATCAAACCAGTGGTTTTCACATTTCTGGATTTCAGGATCCCTTTATGATCTTAAGTATTGAGGGCCCCAAAGAGCTTTTGTTTATCATTGTTTACTGACATTTACTGTAACATTTGTTAAATCTAAAAAGTTTAAAAATATTTATTAATTCATTTAAAAATAATAATAGTAAACCCACTACATGCTAGCACAAATATATGTCGGCTTAGTAGATGGATGTTGGGATTCCCACATCTACTCCTGCGTTTCACCTGTCCTGACCCCACAGGCCGCGCGGCCTCTGGCGATCTTTTCAGCACACTCGTGAGAAGACGACACTGGAGAGGACGAAAATATGTGGCCTCGTGGAACACAAGGGATCTGTGAATCACAATTTGAGAACCGCTGGACTCAACAAGTCGACTGTTTCACTTTTTTTAAAAAGGCAAAAAACAGAGGTATGATTTGTCCCCTTTGCCCCCTTTTTGACCCTGGGGGAGAAACCCGGGTGCCGCTGCACGGGCTCACGTGGCAGGAGAGCCTCTGCCCCAGCACGCCAGATGTGACGTGTCCCCCCACGCCACAGTGGGAGCCACGGCCTTCACACACACGCTGACGCCAGAGGCCGAACTCTTTGCTTTCGTCTAGACGTCCAGGTCACCCCTAGGGACCTCGTTGTCAGAATGCCTGGGTTTTTTTTTACGTGTTCACACCCCCAGGTCTGGCTGAGGTGGCATCTTTGCTTTCTGATAACAGTGTGTTCCAGACTCGCTGTGTTTCACCTGCTCCCAGCAGACTCGGCCACTTCGAAGGCGCCCTGCTCACTCACGGTGGGACGGGGAAGCGAAAACCAGGGGTTTACGGTTTATTTCACACAAGCACTCCAAGGTAGGGTCGGTGACACAGGGCCTATCGTGAGTGCCAGAGCGGGAAAGTTTCTTCTTTTCAAAAGGTCACAAGTTTAAGTCGATATTCCCAATTCAACCGTTTCTTTTTAACCTTGCCTTAATGTGAAACTGCACGAATCCCATCTGCTCCTTCCCTCGCTAGCTTTGAAACATTATTATACATTATACCAAATAACGCACCCAAATTACAGCGATGGCCCTAGTTAGAAGTCGTCGTCATTGTTTTCCACTTGTGATCTTTGGTTCATGTGCCCTGGAATCAAAGTCTACACCTTCAAACAGTCTTCCTTACCACCGCCACTGGTGAGCACAGAAAGCATGTCAATGCCCTCCGAGGGAAGACAAACGGATCCACAACGTCTGAGTAGTTGCCACAGGGGCTGTGAGGCCACAAAGCACAAAACAGTTACTATCTGGCTGTTTACTAAAGCACTTTGCTGACTCCTTGTCCAAACCCATCTTTGTGCATGTAGATATCCAATCATCCTGGCTCCACTTGAAAAACGGCTTCTCCCATTGAGTTGCCTTTTTACTTTTGTTGTAAATCCTCTGACTGTAAACGTAAGGTTTACGTCTGGACTTTCAGTTCTGTTCCGCTGATCCATGTAGCTCTATGTGTAACAGTACCACAAAATCTTAATCACTGTAGCGTTATTGGACATTTTGAAACTAGGAAGTGTAAATCCTCCAAGTTGGTTCTTCTTTTTCAAAATTATTTTGTGCATACTGGGTTCTTTACATATTCGTATACATTTTAGGATCAACTTGTCAATTTCTGCAAAAAGCCTGCTGGTATTTTGAAAGTTAGTGCGCTGGACAGGTCAATTTGGAAGAAATAGGAATCTTAATAATATTCAGTCTTCCATTCGTGAACATTTGGTTCCCCCATTTATTCAGTTAATTTTTCTCAGCAAAGTTTTATAGTTTTCAGTGTATGTGTCTTGCATTTTTGTTAAATTTATTCCTAAGTATTTTATTCTTTTTGATGCAATTATGAATGGAATTGTTATATTAATTTCATTTTGGGGTCATTCATTGCTAGCATATAAAAATACAACTGGTATAATATATTCATCTTGTATCTGGTTCCAGCATTGCTGAACTTGTTTATTATTTCCAGTAGGTTTTTAATGCAATAGAAATCTTTATATACAGGGATATATCATCTGTGAATGAAGACAGATTTATTTCTTGTTTTCTAATCTGGATGCCTTTAACTTCCATCTTCTGTTTTTGCTTTGTTTTCCATGATTATGCTGGCTGGAACTTCCAGTGCTAGTTAAATAGCAGTAGTAAAAGTGGACGTCCTTATCTTGTTCCTGATTCAAGGGTAAGGAATTTATGGGATAAATTTTATCTGGTCCTGGTGAATAATCATTTTCCTATGCAGCTGGGTTGTTTGTTAATATTTTGTTGACCATTTTTCCATCTGTATTTATTAGAGTTATTGATTTGTATGTTTCTTTTCTTGTGATATGTTTGTCTAGCTCTGTCACCAGGATAATTCATGCAATGAACTTCTCCTCTATTTATTCAGAGTCTGTGAGGGACTAGTATTATTTGACGGAATTCACCTGTGAAGTCATCTGGTTCTCAATTTTTTGTGTATAGGAAGTTTTTTTCTTTCTTTTTGTAAAATCGTGACAAAATATAGATAACTTAAAATTACCATCTTAACCATTTTTAAGTATCCAGTTCTGTGACATGAAGTACATTCACATTGTTGTGCAACATCACCACCATCCATTTCCAGAACATTTTCATCTTTCTAAAATGAAACTTCTTACCCATTAAACAGTAAGTCCACATTTCCTTCCCACCTCCAGCCCCTGGCAACCACCATTCTACTTTCTGCCTCAGTGAATTTGTCTACTCTAGGTGCCCTGTATGGTGGAATAATACAGTATTTGCCCTTCTCTGACTGGCTTATTTCACTTAGCATAGGGTCTTCAAGCTTCATCCTTGTTATAGCATGTGTCAAAATTTCCTTCCTTTATAAGGCCAAATGACACTCATTGCACAGATAGAACACATCGTTTATGTGTTCATCTGTCAATGAACACTTAGGCTATTTCCACCTTTTGGCTATTGTGCATAATGCTGCTATGAACACTGGTGTACAAATATCTGTATGAGACCCTGCTTTCAGTTCTTTTATGTGTATACCCAGAAGTGGAATTGCTGGATCATGTGATAATTCTGTTTAATTTTTTGATCAACTGCCACACCGTGTTTCCACAGTAGCTGAACTATTTTACATTCCCACCTGCAAAGCACAAGGGTTCCAATTTCTCCACTTCTTCATCAACACTCGTTATTTTCTGTTGTTTTGTACAGTAGCCATCCTAATGGATGAGAAATGAGATCTCTTTATGGTTTTGATTTGCATTTCTCTAAAAATTTGTGATGCTTAGGATCTTTTCATATGTTTGTTGACCATTTATATATCTTCTTTGGGGAAATGTTTATTTTTTAAATTGGGTTATTGGTCTTTTTGTTGTTGAATTATAGAAGTTATTCATATATTCTGTATATTAATCCCTTATCAGATAAATCCCTTATTTGCAAATATTTTTTTCATTCTATGAGTTTCCTTTACACTCCATTGTATTCTTTGATGCACAAAAGGTTTCGATTTTGATGAAATATAATTAATCTGTCTTCTTGTTGTTGCCTTGCTATCGGTGTCATATCCAATAAATCATTTCCAAATCCAACATCTTGGAAGTTTTCTTCTATGAGTTTTACAGTTTTAACTCTTATTTATAATATAGTTTAACTCCATTCTGAGTTAACTTTTGTATATGGTGTAAGGTAAGGTTCCAACTTCAGTCCTTGAATATGGATATCCAATTTCCCAATACCACTGTTGAAAAGACTGTCCTTTACCCATTGGGTGGTCTTGGCATTCTTGTTAAAGTTATTTGATCATACATATGAGGGCTTATTTCTGGGCCCCGTATTTTATTCTATTGGTTTATCTGTGTGCTTTATGACAGTATCACACTGTTTGATTACTGTAGCTGTGTGGTGAGTTTTGAAATCAGGAAGTGTGAGACTTTCAACTTTGCTCTTCATTTTCAAGATTGTTTTAGCTATTTGGCTATTAAGATTCCATGTGAATTTTAGAACAGATTATTCTACTTCTGCAAAAAATATCATTGTGATTTTTGTAGAGATTGCATTAAATCTGTAGATCACTTTGAATAGTATTGACATCTTAGCAATATTAAGTCTTCCAATCCATGAACAAGAGATGTCTTTACATTTATTTGGGTCTTCTTTTATATCCTTCAGCAACATTTTATAGTTTTCAACATACAAGTCTTTCACCTCCTTGGTTAAATCTATTCTTGATTATTTTATTCTTTTTATGCTATTGTAAGTGGAATTGTCTTGTTAATTTCTTAATTTCCCTGCCAGATTGTTCAATGTTAGTGTACAGAAACACAACTGATTTTTGTGTGTTAATTTTGTATCTTGCAACTTTGCTAAATTTTGTGTCTGTATAAAGTCTTTAAGGTTTTCTACATATAAGATCATATTGTCTCTGAACAGCGATATTTTACTTCTTTCCAATTTGGATACCTTCTATTTCTTTTTCTTGCCTAAATGGTCTGGTTAGAACTTTAATCTCTATGTTAAATAGAGGTGGCAGAAGCAGGCATCCTTGTTTTGTTCCTGATCTTAAAGAAAAAACTTTTAATCTTTAATCATTGAGTGGGATGTTAGCTGTAGGTTTTTCATACATTGCCTGTATTTTGTAGAACTATTTTCCTTCTATTCCTATTTTTTTAGTATTTTTATCATGCAAGGGTGTTGAATTTTTTTAAATGCATTTTCTGCATTATTTGCCATCATCACATGATTTTTCCCTTCATCTTGTCAATGTGGTATATTACATTGCTTGATGTTCATATATTGAATTATCCTTGCATTCCAGGAATAAGTCCCAGTTGGTCACTATGTATAATTTTTTGATATGTTGTTGAATTCAGTTTGCAAGTTGTTTTTTGAGGGTTTTTGCATCAAAATTCATAAAGAGTTTAGATCTATAACTTCCTTTTTTTCAATGTCTTTGTCTGCCTTGGTATCAGTGTTATGCTGTATTTTTCTGCTGCAGAATTTCTGTTTTTTTTTTAAATAATTTCTATATTTTTGTTGATAGTCTCATTTTGTCCATATATCATTTTACCAACTTCATTTAGTTCTTTATACAGTTCTTTTCCTTTAACTCTTTGGCCATATTTAAGACAATTATTTTCAAGTCTTTGTCTAGTAAGTTCACTGTCTGTGTTTCTTCAGGGATCATTTTTGGACATTTATTTTGATCCTTTGAATGAGCAGTATTTTTCTGGGTTTTTTATGTCTTATAATCTTCTGTTGAGAATTGAAAAACAATCACCTCTCCCAATATCTTCAGACTGGCAGAGAAGACCTTTGCTCATTAGCAGGGCATGCTGTGAGCTTTGATATCAGCCTGAGGAGAAGGTTTAAGTTCTTTTCTGAGCATATGTCATGCCTAAGCCTGTGTATGTGCTTCTTTTTTTCAATTTCCCTTAGATATTTTATTGTATTCTTCTGCTCTTAATCTCTTTTCCCAGGCATCCACAGATCTGCACATCCTCCTGCAGCTTTCATGTGCCATGGCACATGCGACCACTTTGTGTGACTTTTGCCAGTCTGAGATCTGAGCTATGCTGTCTTTTCCTGTCTGAACTCTGAGTCACGCAATACTAAACCAGTCCCTTGGAGACCTCACAGATAGATTAGAAGGTTGCAGGTAAGTTCTGCTCTGCTTCTTCTGTCCCAAGGAAGTGAACCAGGTTTGGGCGGCTCCCTCCTGACTGTACCATGCGATGAAAGAGTAGGTAGGGTAAGGGCAAGTAAAAGCACCATGAGGTTCTCCACCATGTCAAATGGGGCTCTTCTTTGTTTGGGCTTTAACTTGGCTCTGTAGGTCTTTGACTGGTTTCCAGTTCCAGAGCTCTTATAAAATTGTTTTAGCCAGTCTCTGGTTTTTTGTTTGCTTGGTTGGTTTTGTTTTTTGAGACAGGGTCTCACTCCATTACCCAGGCTGGAGTGCAGTGGAGTCATCATAGGTCACTGCAACCTCAAACTCCTGGGCTCAAGCCATCCTCCCACCTCAGCCTTCTAATTATCTGGGACTACAGGTGCATGCCACCATGCCCAGGTAATTTTTTTATGTTTTGTAAAGATGGGGTCTTGCTATGTTGCCCAGGCTTGTCTTGACTCCTGGCCTCTTGTGATCTTCCTGCCTTGGCCTCCCAAAGTGCTGTGATTACAGGTCTGAGCCACTGTGCCAGCCTCTAGTTGTTTTTTACTGCTTCCATGGAGGAACAAGGGTCTGAAATTTCCTAGGCCACCATCTTGCTAATGTCATGCTCCTATAGGAAGATTTTTAATTACTGTGGAAAAACATGGTCTGTGTTTTTTTTCTATTCTCTCATTCAACAACAATAATCACGAAGACTTTTGTGACCAAATGTTGAGAGGGGTCAAGTTTTCCCCCACATAGCAAGCAAGCAAGCAGTTCTGCAGCAGATACCAACTAGGTGTCCTCTAATTCAATTCTGACACTCCCTACCTGGTGGCAGCATCAGACCCCATGGAGTGAGGGCTCAGTCCCCAAGACAGCCCCCCCCACTTCCAATGCCAATTACAAGTCCCAGGTTGTTTTGCATGTGCTGCTGACCAACTAGCTGTAAATTCAGGTTCCCATGACCTCCTCCTTGGGTTCAATTAATTTGCTGGCATGGCTCATGGAACACAGGGAAACACTTATATTCACTGCTTTATTATAAAGGATATTACAAAGGATACAGATGAAGAGATGTATACAGGGTGAGGTGTTGGGGAAGGGGTCGGAGCTTCTGTGCCCTCGCCAGATGCACCACTCTCCAGGAACCTCTATGTGTTCAGTTATTTGGAAGCTTCCCAAACCACATCCTTTTATAGAGACTTCACTGGATAGGCACGACTGCCAGCCAGGCAGAAATGTGGCTAGACAAAAAGGATAAGGTCTAATACTAACAGACTGAGTGGGGAAACCCAGCAAGGCCTGTCTGTTCAGATGCTTCTTTGCCTCTCCATGCAGCATTCCTTCTCCCAGGGTGTGGGGAAGGACTCTTGAAATGGGGGTCTTATGACCTACATTCAGAAAGGCAGGTCAGAGAATTTCTTTACAGCCAGCTCCAAGACAGAAAGATGGGGGAAAGTTCCTGCCCTGAGGAGAAAAAGGAGCAGGTGGAAGGAAGCCAGGAAATCAGGGAGAGATTCTGTTTTCCAAGGCCTGCTTTTAAGGCCTAAAGCACCTTAACATTATAACAAGGGCTATGGTGGTTATGAGCTAGGAACTGTGTACAAAAACACAGAGAGATAAATACCATAATATCACAATTACTAGCTCAATTTCTTACTTTTATAGCTTATTCAAGCTTGTTATCTCTTCTTGACTCAGTTTTTGTCATTTGTGGCTTTCATCTAAGTTGCCTAATTTTTTGCAAAAATTAGTCTGTACTATTTTTTGATATATACTATACTCATGATCCTGATTTTTCTAGGGTCAATATATTAGCTTCCTACTGTGCTATAACAAGTGACTGTAAACTTAGTGGCTTGCAACAACACAAATTTATTGCCTTACAGTTCTAAAGATCAGAGTCTAAAATCGAAGTGCCAGCAGGCCAACTTTCCCTCTGGGAGCTCCAGGGAACCTGCACTAGCTTGCCTTTTGTGGGCAATAGAGGCCACATGCGCTTCTTCCTCCAACACCAAAGGTAGTCACGTCCACCTTTGGCTTCAGTTTCCTTCTTTCACCTTTGACCTTTTTGCCTCCTTCGTTATAAGGGCACCTGTGACTACATCTGGGCTCATCTATGTACTTCAGGATAATTTCTCCATCTCAAGGTCCTTAACCTAATTAATCCACATTTTCTTTCGCCGCAAAGGTAACATTCACAGATTTTGGTGATTATGACATGGATACTCGATAGTGGTGCAGGCATTATCCAGCCCCTCAGAGTTGCTAGATATGTCCATCTTTCATTTCTGATTTTGGTAATTTGTGTCATCTCTTTTTTATTTTCCTGGTCAATCTTGTTAAAGATTTGTCAATTTAGTTGATCTTTTCAAAGAACTAACCTTTCATTTTTTGAATTTCTTCATTGTTTTATGTTTTCTATTTTATTAATAACTTTGTTGACACATATTTTACATGTCATATTAATCACAAGTTTCAAGTGTACAATTCAATGAGTTTTAGTAAATTTACTAAGTTGTGTAATTGTGATGGTTAATTTTATGTGTCAACTGGACTGGGCTACAAGGTGCCCAGTCATTTTTATCAAAGATTATTCTGGGTGAGTCTAAGAGAGTGTTTCTTGATACTAACATTTGAATCAGTAGATGGAGTAAAGCAGATTGCCATCCTAATGTGGGTGGGTTTCATCTAATCAATCAAAGGCCTGAATAGAATAAAAAGGGGCTGAATAAGAGGGAACTCCTGCCTATCTGATTGTTGGAGCCAGAAAATTGATCTTTTGCTGTTTTCCTTCCTTTGGACTCAAACTGAAACATTGTCTCTTTTTGGGTCTTGAGCCTACAAGCTTTCTTGCAGACTGGAACTTACAGCTTTGGCTCTGCTGGTTCTCAGTTCTCCAGGCATGGACTCGAACTGCACCAGCAGCTCTCCAGCCAATTCGCAGTCTCCATCATCACATGAGCTAATTCCTTATGATAAATCAACAAATCGCCCCCCTTCCTGTCTCTCTTTCCATGTGTCTCCTTACAGTTCTGTTTCTATGGAGGGTGCTAATCATTACCACAAATCAGTTTTAGAACATTTTCATCATCCCAAAAAGGTCCCTCATGCACCTTTACTATTCATCCCCACAAACCCACTCCTTTCTGCCCTAGGTAATCACTAATCTACTGTCTGTCTCTATACAGTTGCTTAGTCTGGACATTTCATATACATAAAATCATATAATATTTCACTCTGATCTTTGGTATTTTCTTTCTTTTGCTTGTTTTGCATAGCTTCCTCTTCGTTTTCTAGTTTGTTAAGGTTTAAGTTTAGGTTATTCATTTAAGATATTTCTTCTTTTCTGATACAGGCTCTGAAAGCAATAAATTGCACCCTAATCTCTGTTATTTTGCATCTCATAGATTTTGATATGTTTTGTTTTAATTTTCATTGAGTTCAAAATATTTTCTAATACCTATTGTGATTTTTTGACCCACAGTTCTTTTAGAAACATATTATTTAATCCCAGTTGTGGGGGACTTTCCAAATTTTTTTCTGCTCTTGATTTCTAATTTAATGTATTATGGTTGGAGAATATACTCTGCATGATCTAAAACATTTTAAATGTATGAACATTCACTTTATGGCCCAGCAGTGTTTACCCTGGAGAATGTTTCATGCATACTTGAAAAAATATGTATTCTGATGTCATTCGGTGGGGTGTATTATACGGGGGCTGTTCAGAAAGTATCCAGCCACGAAACCATTCTCGTTACATCAACAATGGCTGGATACTTTCCAGACAGCCCTCATATATGCCAGTTATGACAACTTGGTAGATACTGCTCTTCAAGTCTTCTATATTCTTACTATTGTATATATGGTTTTAAGTCAATTACTGAGAGAGGATTATTTAAATCCTTAACTATGTTGAATTATTTATTTTTCCTTGAAATTTTGTCAGGTTTTACTTCACATTTTGGGGAACTCTTTTGTTAAAGATATATATAATTATTGTGTCTCCTTGTTGTCTCTAATAATGCTTTTTTAAAAAATCTATTTTGTCTGATAGTTACTCAGACTTTTATGGTTACTGTTTGTATGGTGTGTCTTTTTTCCATTGTTTTACCCTGAATCTGTGTTTTTGAATCTATAGTGTGTCTCTTGTAGACAGCATATAGTTGGATCTGGTTTTTTTTTTTTTAATCTCTGCTTTTTGATTGGACTGTTTAAGCCATTCACATTTAATTTAATTATTGCTGTAATTGAAATTATGTCCCCCATTTTTCTATTTGTTTTCTATGTGGTTTGGTCTTTTCTTTTCTTTTTTTTTTTTTGTTTCCTCTTTTACTGCATTCTTTTGTATTAAATTGATATTTTCTAGTGTACCATTTATTTACTTTTTGTTGTATTATTTGAATTATTTTCTTAGTGGATGCTCTCAATTTTGTAATACGTATATTACTTTATTATAATATACTCTAGAGTTCTATCATGTCCATTCCATAAAATAAGGAAACTGCTCCAATATAACTTTTTGTGCTAATGTCACATATGTGACATCTTTATGTAAGCCCAACAATAAAGTTTTATAATTATAGTTTTATGCAATCTTACATCTTTTAAATTGATAAGAGAAAAAGAGAAAGATATGTAGTCTTTCATACTTACCAACATATTTTTCCAGTGCGCTTTATTTTATTTTATTTATTTATTTTTGAGACAGAGTCTCACTCTGTCACCCAGGCCAGAGTGCAGTGGCATGATCATAGCTCACTGCAACCTCCAACTCCTGGCCTCAAGCAGTCCTCCTGCCTCAGCCTCCCAAGTAGTTGGGACTAAAGGCACATATCCCTCCAGCTGGCTAATTTTTCTATTTTTAGTAGAGACGGGGTCTCGCTCTGGCTCAGGCTGCTCTCAAACTCCTGAGCTCAAGTGATCCTCCCACCTCGGCTTCCCAGAGTGCTAGGATTACAGGTGTGAGCCACTGCACCTGGCCAGATTTTTGTGCATGGATTTGAGTTACTGTAAGGCTTTTTTTTCTTTACCTTATTCATTTATGGGTTTTGAGCATAATTCCTCATTATCAAGGTCCACTATGGGAGCTTATCAAGGTCTACCATGGCTGTCTCATCCCCTTGCTTTCCTGGTTAAATTTCTGACGGTCAGCATGTCTTTACAGAACCATAATCTCAGGCTCACTGCAGTTCTGTTCCTTCCCTTTTCTTGCCACTGGGCTCACTACTGTTTCCAACAATATCCAGGGCATGGGGTTTTCCTGCGCTCTACTCCAAAGCAAGTCATCACCCCCAGAAGCAAAGCTGTTGGTCTTCATGCCTTAATAGACACACTGCACTGACAGCTGGCAGGTCGGGTAGGAGCCACTCCAGGCAAAAGTGCCACAAATTCTGACCATTCTTACCTGAGGCCGAGTAGTTTCCTCGAATAAACTCTTCTCAATTTGTTACATGCTTTTGGTTGATTCCTAAAATCTTGAAATGGTGATTTTTGATAATTTTTTTCCAACTCCTTCTTGGGGAAAGGGTTTGGCCAGCTCCTCACTGCAGCGCTGTGGAAGTCCTGGGCCCAGCAATCTGTATTTTAACAAGCCCTTCATATTTTTCTGATATGCATTAAAGTTTGAGAACTGGTGCTTCTACTTAAAACCAGTTTTACCACTTGTGCAAAGGATCTCGCCCCTCTCACAGGCTCTGGAATATAAGTCTCTCTGCTCTTCCTGGGACTTGCTCCCATCTGAAGACCACTTCCCTGGCTTCTCCATCTGTCGTGCTCTTCCAGACACTCACAGCTCACTTGTCCTTCCCCTTTAAGGTCTGTACAGATTTCATCCTTTTAATATGCTCTTCCCTTATTACCTTGTCTAAAATTGTAATTCTTATGTATTATTGCTTATTTATTATGCTTATTATTTTTGTTTGTCTCTCTGCATTTGAATGTATGCTCCAAAAGGCAGGAGTCTTTGTCAGTTTTGTTTGCTGATGTATATCCCAGATACTGAAAACCATGTCTCGGATATAGAAAATACTTGTTGAATGAATGAGTATAGTAACTAAAAATGAGCCGTGAGAAGAAATATTGGGTTACTTTATTTTATGGGATGCAATTATTTCTCCAAGTAGCAGATATTGTTTCATCAAAATGTTAAGAGATCACATGGTCATTGGGCCTCTTGGCTGAACATTGGCAAAATTGGGGGGCAGGCAAAAAAGGGGTGACAAGTTATTTTCAGGTATGTCTTATCCCTATAATGTTCAGGTATATCACTGTTTTGATTTTTCATGCTCTTTGATTGGACTGTTTAAGCCATTCACATTTAATTTAATTATTGCTGTAATTGAAATTATGTCCCCCATTTTTCTATTTGTTTTCTATGTGGTTTGGTCTTTTCTTTTCTTTTTTTTTTTTTTTTGTTTCCTCTTTTACTGCATTCTTTTGTATTAAATTGATATTTTCTAGTGTACCATTTATTTACTTTTTGTTGTATTACTGGCAATAGCAGAGTTTCTTCTTTTGTTATCTGCTTAATATCTGCTTGCAGCCCCTTTCCCTGAAGGCTCTGATGATCCTACCACTAGGCCTTTCTATTGTCACTGCTAGGAAAGGGACCAGAAAGGGACCATTCTGGCTAAAAAGGCCAGAACATGTTAGAGCAGGATTTGCCTTGTTCTGCTGCACCAGCTTCCAGCTTGTGAAAATTTCACCATGATTAACCACCACGGTATCTGAGCGGGCAGAAGCAGAGTGAATGCGCCGTACCCCATGCCCAGCGCGCGGTCACACAGCAGTCAGCACCCTCTGTCAGTCCACCCTCTGCTATTGCTTCTAGAAAACTTGGATATTAAATATCCATCATTTCATAAGCTATTGATTTGAATATATTTTTCTTGAAAAGCAAATGGACTGTTTAGTTTTTTCACTTGCTCAACTCTGAAACTACCAACAGTGAATAAAGTGACTGATATAAAACAAAGCACAGACAAAAGAAAGGGTTTTCTTCCTAAATTTTTATTTCAAAATAAGTATAGACTCACAAGAAGTTGCAAAAACAGTACAGAAAAGTCCCGTGTACACTTGCCCACCATCCGCCAACGCTGACAACTTGCGTAACTAGAGTCCATTATCAAAACCAGGAAACTGACATTGGCGCGGTATAATCCCAGGCTGGTTTTTACATGTGTTTATCTAAAGAAAAGTGCTTCTACTTAAATGATAAAATAGTCAAATTCTAGAAACTGCTTACTTTAAGTTTTATACTTTAGTTTTTGTGATGTCCGTGATTTCACTAAGTGATAGGAGAGGATGAAATAAAACCGTATCATATTTATGTAGAAATAAGGTGTATTCATTTTCTGTTGCTATCACAGCAAATTACTGCAAACTTGGTATCTTAAAATAAGAGGAATTTATTCTTTCACAGTTCAGGAAGCCAGGAATTCAAAATCGGTTTCCATGGGCTGAAATCAAGGTGTCAGCAGGGCCACACACCCCTCTGGAGATTTTGAGAGAATTCGCTCCTTGCCAACTTGTGTGCTTCCAGTGCTCCTTTGCTTGTGGCCACGGTGCAGGCTCCCATCCCCGCCTGCACCTTCTCGGGCCATTTTCTCTTCCGTGTGTGCGTCACCTCCCTCTGCTGTACCAGGATGCTTGCAATGGCGCTGCGGGCTCACCCAGATAATCTGGGGTAATCTGTGAGAATCTCCAACATTCTTAACCACATCTGCAAAGACCTTTTTTCTTTACAAGGCAACATTTGCAGGGTCCGGGGATCAAGACACGATGTCTTTGGGCGGCCATCATTTAGCAAATTACATAAGGTGAACGCAGCGATCAAATAAGGAAAGACTTGGCCATTTCTGCAGCTGGGAGGTGTGTCACCAGAATGTGGTTTCCCTCTAAACAGAAAGGTTTTCTAATTCCTTCTAAAGAACTGAAAGCTTTGGGCTGCTCTTTAGTTAGCACTGTATTAGTCTGTTGTCCTTCAAAATCCAGAAATTGGTAAGATTTTTCCCACTTTAACCCCAATTTACATGTTTTGCTAATGGGTTTGAAAGACATAGTAGAATTAACTATCTTTTCTTTTTGATGAAAATTGAATCTTTATTTTTTTTAATTTTACCAAATATTTATTTTTTTATTTATTCAGGATATTATGGGGGTACAAACATTTTGGTTACATGTAATGCTGTTTGTCCCACCCAAGCCAGGGCTACAAGCATGTCCCTCCCCAATACAATGCATTCCACTTCCATTAATTGTGAATTTATCCCCTTCAACCCACCCCAACTGGCACCCAGTGAATATTGCTACCATGTGAGCACCTTAGTGTTGATCAGATAGTACCAATTTGATGGCGAGTACACGTGGTGCATGTTTTTCCATTCTTGTGATACCTCACTTTGAAGGATGGGCTTAATCTCCATCCAGGATAATGTAAGAGGTGCTAGATCACCACTGTTTTTTTGTAGTTGAGTAGAACTTCATGGTATACATATACCACATTTTATTAATCCACTCATGGATTGATGGGGACTTGGGTTGTTTCCATACCTTTGTAATTGTAAATTGTGCTGCTGTAAACATTCTAGTGTAGATGTCTTTTTTATAGAATGTCTCTTTTCCTTTGGGTGGATGCCTGGTAGTAGGATTGCTGGATCAAATGGTATTTCTATTTTCAGCTCTTTGAGGCATCTCCAAATTACTTTCCACAGGGGTTGTACAATTTTCAGTCCCACCAACAGTATAAGAGTGTTCCAATCTCTCCACATCCATGCCAGTATTTGTTATTTTGGGACTTTTGATAAGGGCCATTATCGCTGGAGTTAGTTGATATCTCATTGTGGTTTTGATTTGCATTTCCCTGATGATTAGAGATGTTGAGCACTTTTTTATATGTTTCCTGGCCATTATTCTGTCTTCTTTTGAGAAGTTTCTGTTCATGTTCTTTGCCCATTTATTGATGGGGTGGTTTGATTTTTTCTTGTTGATTTTCTTAAATTCTGTATAGATTCTTATTATCAGCCCTTTATCAGATGTGTAGAAAGCAAATATGTTCTCCCATTCTGTAGGTTGTCTATTCACTCTATTGATAGTTTCCTTGGCTGTACAGAAGCTTTTTAATTTGATCAGGTCCAATTTGTTTATTTTTGTTGCTGCTGTGATTGCTTTGGGGGTCTTATTCATAAATTCCTTGCCTAGGCCGATGTCTGAAAGAGTATTCCTTGTGCTTTCTTTCAGAATTCTTAAAGTTTCACACCTTAGGTTTAAGTCTGTTATCCATCATGAGTTGATTTTTGTGAGAGGTGAGAGGTAGGGATCCGGTTTCAAACTTCTGCATGTGGATATCCAGTTTTCCCAGCACCATTTATTGAATAAAGATTCTTTTCTC